>JABMBR010012453.1:0-37112 GCA_018881525.1 Meteorus sp. PSUC_FEM 10030008 | reverse complement strand
TATATATATGTATATATATTTGTGTGTATGGTTGTATACATATGGGAGAGACCGGTTATTGCCACACGGCTGGCTGAGAGAGAATCGAGTGCGTGGCACTCTCGGACAGAACGTTTGTTCTAGAGGACCAACTTTAGGGGCGGGTGAATGCATGAGGGTTATTAATGTCCTCGGGGGCCTTTACGCTGAGAGGTCGTCGTTGTCGTCGTCGACGACGTCGTGTGAGATAGTTGCGCCGTTGCCTATAGCAAATGAACATTCATTTTATGCAAATATAATAATTATTCTACAATGGTGTTTCTTATTAGTTTGTTTGGATCTTTGAGTCATAGCAGCCACTTGCAATGTCGGGGTTTATTGCAAAGGGGAACACTGGAATGAAAACCAAGGGAATTGGATGTGTCAATTTTTTGACTCTGAATTCATTCCGGGAGCTTGGGAAAATTATCAAACTCGTGGAAGTTTTGTTATTCTATGAAGAAAATTTTGGCAGTGATGGAAATAGTGAGAATTGCCAGAGTTGGATTGTTGGAAATGAGGAAATGTCTATTATGATAGGCTGATTGAGGCAACTGTATTGAAAGGTGACACCAACATTTTCAATTAACGAATGTGCAACTGTGTTATTTTTATCAATGCACAATTGAGTCCTGATTGGAGAGAGCAAAATATGTCAGCATGAAGGCATTGTTACCTTCAACAACCACCAAAATCAAATGTTTCATTTTCCTTCTCATATTCCTCTTCGCAATGAATTTTTTATTGTTCCAAATAACCGAATGGAAAAAATGATACGAACTCCACCATGTCCATGTACTCTCACACTTGACAATAAAATTATACACACACGTATGAATACGGTTGCTAAAAATTCTCATCGTCCCTGTAGCTTCATTAAGATACACATCCAAGCGAAAACGATAATCAAACATTGACCAGAGGATGCAATAGGGTCAGCGACGTGAACAAAGAATACAACCAGGAAGAGAATAATAATGAAACAGATACCTTGCACAAAAAAAAATTAAAAAAGAAACAAAGAACAATAAACTAAAAACCAACCAAAGTCAAAAATAAAACACAAAGAATTGATTGTTGTTGTGAAGAATGACACGATGAGAATAAAACGAAGACGATGATGTTTCACATTGAATACATTCACGAACATTAAAGTGTACAAATATATTGCCCTTCACTGTCACAATATAAACAAATAAATTCACAAATGAATTTCACACAACTATATTTCCCTTTATACATCCATACATTCGTGTGTGCATAATGTTTTGTTTTATGGCACAGCACAAATGGCGTTGCCACCGCATATTCAGTCAACACATACGCTCAAGAGGGAGGTTGGCAAAGCCGGTGGTGCTTGTGAAATGGTGTAAGGACAAGGATAGTGAAAATGGTTAAAGTGCGAGGGTTCCCATGATGTGTCTTGTGTTGCTAAAATAAAAAAAAAAGAACTCCACATATATAATAATAACAGTAATAATGATAATAATGAACCTGAAAGAGATGACCGTGGCGACGAGACCACTCGAGAGAGTCCATTGGACACAAAACCACCACAGTACTACCACTACCATTATAATGCACGTCCCTATGCATACACTCTCAATCCACTTCTATATTCACTTTTGTGTTTTCATCCTTTCTCCATCCTCATCTCATTCACCCTTTTTCCTTTTTTTCTTTTTTCTTTCACTCGCGTATTTATACACCCTGTATATACATATTGCTTTACATTTGCTCAACGTCAATGTATAAATTAACTGTTATCACAAAACCTTGAATAATTTGTCAAATAAAAATGAATACACAACAAAAAAAAATAAATGAAAATACAGAAATAAATGATTTTTTAATTTTCATTTACCACATATTTATTATGAAAAAAAATGATATTCATGAATGATAAAACAATTTCCTCAAACTGATTAAGTAATGTCAAGTATGGCTGATATTAATAATAATACGACGTGCTGGGGATACGGAATGTATTTGAAGCGATTATTGAGTTTGTGAATTGAAATAGTTGCGCCCTTGCGAGTGTATACTCGCTCCGTTTTCGTCGTCTTCTCATTCCAATGTATAATAGAAGTCTACATATATATTGAAAGGGAGATAATGTGAGTAAGCGATGTAAGAAGTAAGGGTAGAAGAGATTGGTGTGCAACGACAGCGTCTGGCTGTACTACTGTGGTCGAGAGTTGCGCGTCAAAGAGAGAGCAACAGAGAAAGGTTGCCGTGGGCGGTGAGGCAGACACGGTGGGTTAAAGGCGTGCGACAGTAGGGAAAGAACGAAGAAAATATACACCAAGAGATATATATAGTTATAAAAACAAGTTGGCCGAGACACGCGGGTCGTAGACCCTTCAATGTGCCCGCGTCTTCTCTCCATCGTGTACGCGCGTTTAACTTGATCCACATTCGACACGCTTCAGGGGATATGATATTTTAGTTGGTTGTGGGAAATATGAAAATGAGATAGTCAACGGAATGATGTTGAACGATATAACTTTATTTATGTATATGTGTGTATATGCATATTATATACATGAATAAATACATGGACGGGTTGTATGTACAACAGATGGGATACAAGCCCTGAAGGATCGCGAGATATATACACACAATGTTTTGATGTGGCTTCGCAAATTTTCACTGCGATATTTTTTAAGATGAGATATAATTTCAACTTGGATAGAAATACAAATATAAAAAGGACGTGAGGTAATATTTATAGGGGGTGATGGAATGATTTTTTTAGTATTTGTTTTGTTTGGATTTTATTAGTAGGGTAGAGTTGTACTTTGGTGAAATAATTGATGGGTTAACGTAGGCAAAAGTATTTTTTGGTTATGGTTTTGTATTGCAAAGTTGGGGGATTGATTGTTTAGGGATGATGTCGATTAGTTTTCTATTTTTTTTTTTTTTTTTTTTTTTTGGTGAGTTGAGTGGAGGGTGAAATTGGGAGTTGGCAACTTGTTACAGAAGTGCGATGTGATAAAGTTAGTTATCGATGAATATACTAATAGTGTAAATATATTTCATCGAATGGGTTTTCTTGTAGAAGTTGCAAGTCGTGAACGTGATAGCGATATGACTGATGCGCATGTGCAAACAAGTCAGCTGCATACAAATCCAGCGGTCATAGCATGACACGGAGTTATTGTTGAAATTGATAGCGGAGTAGTACACACTTTTCAACTTATTTGTGATTTATGTATTGTCAATTCCAATTTTTCAGGTGTGAACAATTTCATACCTCGTTGTTTCTCATTCGAGAATCAGCGTAAAGGGTTGAGAATTGACTGGAGTTCATTAGAATGACAAGCTTTGTGCAACACAATCGCTAATTTCGTTTCAGCTAGCGCATGAACCCTCTTAGTGAACTGCTGGGTGAAACGTACATCAAGCAACTGTTTTGGAGGGAACACGTCATTCTGATGAAAATCCCTTCCTTGATTTTGCAAATATGATGAAGTCGATAAGACTATGAAAACTCCATTTATCTTCTCACTTTATATACGATCCAACGAACATATAAATCCATCGAATTCGAGTTAATGATATTAAAAAGCTCAAAAGAGCAGATATGACCGTGAAAAATATATATCAAAAAATTAACGTTCGTGTTTCTATAGACATGGTAGATAGATGGATATAAAAATCGAACCCAAGAAGGTTTTCTTCAAGCAGTTCCGTGCCGGAACATTAGCATGTAATCTGCTCATTCTCTCTCTTCTCTTGCACTTTCTTACCCTCCATCTTTCACTTCCTCTTTCTATCACTCTATTTTCTTCCTTCACTTAAAATATATATACATTGGTTTTAACCTCTCTCCATTTCGCCTTGAAGCATCTCTTCGACTTTTTCCCTGATCCTCTGCTCTTAAAACTCGCGCAAAAGCAAATTTTCAACGAGGGTTTATATAGATATGTAAACTTTAAAGCACAATTTACGTGTATCCTATATACTGAGCACTTCCCACCCCTGCCTCGAACAATCTTCCTCATCTGAACACCGTGAGATCTCATTAACTAACATTATACACGTAATTATGTATCATACTGTCATTAGCATTCCTCTTGTTTTAATTTTTTTCACCCTTATTTCATTTTCACTGTAACAAATTGTCGACAGATATTCATGATCGTCAGATAAAGGAGCTTAATAATCTTCACTTTTTCCCCAACAGCGTTAAAAAACTAATTTTTTTTTAAGAAATTTTCAACTCTGTATCAATTTTCATCGATATGAGAAATTAATGGTATACTTGAACATATCCTTCAATTGAATTATTCATACCCTACCATGTTCATGCATCCATCCGAATATAAATATAAATTAATAAAAATACTTCATCGAGAGCTTTTTATAGTGAGAAAAAAAAATAAAACCGAATAAAGAAATTCTTCAGTTATCAAAGACTAGGGAAATAAAAGTTAATTTTTGTTTCTTTACTGAGGGTGTTTCATTGTCAAAGGTACTACGTCAATGTTTGTTTCATCCTTCTGCACTTTTGCTCCTTCTCCTCGTTTACTATCTCATATTTCCCTCTACAAACTACTTCCACACTATACATATACATAAATACGTACATATATATATTTTGTTACCCTATTTCACGGTAATTTAACGTTTTCTCGTCACTGTCTTGCATTTCAACGTCAAGAATTTTGTATCGTGTTGTGTCACTTCTATATATGAGTAACATTATTTCTTCTCTTCATCTGTACTGTATCTATCCGAACTGTTAGAACGCCTGACTTTTATCTTCTTACTTTAATGTGTACCTGCATATCTTTATCTTATACACTTGTGAACTCGACGCCTGTGACGATGGCATCTTGCGCATGAGATTCAAGTTTTCATTACATCAGTTGACGAGAAATTGTCAAAGTGTAATATGGCCTCCAACGTATCTAAACTATTTTAAAAAGTGCGAATGATATATTGCTTTTGCATGCATAGATAAAGATAAATGCAATGCTCATTACATTTAGAGTTTCAGAAACAGGAATTTATTGATGACGTTTATTACAGTTACACAGTCGGAACTTTTGCGTGAAACTTCCACGAAACTTGGTAATAATTGATAATCCTCATTTGTGTTGATTATGTGTGATAATTACACTGCATACCGAAATTTCTAGATAGCTCAAAAAATTACGTAATAGACAAATTGATAGAAATATGGACAAAAGTCGTCACTGAGTTCGTTTAACGAAACCCTTTTTTGCTGTTGTACATGGAGATTATTTATGCGTCCAATTTCATCTGGGGAGAATTTCTAAATTTGTTGTGACGTCCCATATTTTTTGCGTCTGTATTAATATCAGATTTCATTATTTCCCATTATTATCCATGCACGGAATGTCGAAAATTCAGAATCTTCATATTATTCATCATACCATGATTATGCTCTATATATTCATATGATGAACATCATAATATTCGAATATTTTTATTTCCAGTGATGAATTATTCCCGAAGCGTATTGTTTGCTTTATCCTTTATATCAGTTTCTGAATAAATACACTCATCATGTCCGTTTGAAATGTGTATTTGCGGCCATAATTATATGGATGAAATGAGTTGTTGAATGTTTTATTATTCTGAACAATGAGAATAGATATTAAACAAAATATGAAGTAGATTTAAGGACGATCTTTACATTCACTTGTCTGCACAAAATTATAAAGAGAATATTCAAAGACCATCAGATATATTCTTAACAGAATGAATCATCTCCATCGTTTCATCTAAGACGAATAAATAATATCTCCTGATTACCATTTTCTCTCACAATCGTCTCATTTAAAATGTCGACAATTAATTATGAAAAATAGTCGCACGACTTTTATCTTTACATCCACATCGCAAATACATCGTGTTATATAATACACTGCGACATTTTTCAATATTGAACTGACTGAAGTAATTGCTATTGAAAATTGAATTCTCTAATTTGAAATGAAAATTTTGCGAACGTCGGTGAGAGAGAAAAACGAAGAAATGAGAGAAATACTCGCCGCAGGGGCTATTCGTATGTACAAAATATATATCTATATATTGTACAAATGTACATGGAGCGATTCAGAGAGACGGAGAAAAGAGATGCGACCTTTTAGGCCGAAAACGTGGTCTGAAAAGAGCGCGTCCTGGCGACGTCTTTCGTACGCCAGAAAGCAATATCTTAAAACACGAGTACTGGCTCGAATCCAAAGTTAAGCAAACGTGAGCGCACCTACTTTCTCTGTTGTGTGCATATCCTTTTTTTTCATGTTCTACTCCTTCAAAGACGAGAAAAAAAAAATCCATCGTCTTATACAGATATAAAGAGTACTATAAAACTTGTCTGTCTTGCCTGAACCGTTTTCCGCATTTACCTTTTGTGTTTTTCTCTCAAACGACAACTCAAGGTGAATTTAAGAAAAAAATATGAAACTAATAAAATAAATATGACTGGCAAAGAGATCGACGTATAAATGCAAACACGTGAAATTGGATGAATTTATACATCACTGTGATGTCACATGTGAAAGTGAAAAACAAAATATATTTGATAATTTAATTCATAGAATACAGAAATGGTGAGATAAAATTCCACATATCATTTTCAAATATTAAATTATGAAATTTAGTGAAAAATGTGAATGGAATTGAGTAATATTATTCAAAGTTAAATTGTGACGAGCTCAATTAGAATAACAAATAATTTTAATGATCACAATGCACTCGAGAAAGTACGGGAGGAACATAAAAAAAACTGGGGTAAGAATAGGGAATTTGAAATAATTGCGATGTGGTATGTGTGCGGTGTGTTAGTGAGTAATTTGTCCATGAATGTGAACATTTGAGTGAAACTGGTGGTATATATTATTTGAAATCGTAGAATCAGCATTCCTAAAAGGATAATTGGATCGGCAATACCATTTTAGCATTGCTCACGGACAATAAAGATTTAATTGCTCGTAATAAAGTTGAATAGATATAAAGACGATAGTTTGGCGTCGACTAGTTACTTGATAGTAAAAGTGTTCACCATTTGTGCTCCACCATAGTTTGATCGCGTTGACTACTACTTGAAGCTTGCCCTCATAATGAGCTTTCATTCGTGACTTTTACTGCCACTCTACTCGTGGTTTTCATCAAAGTTATCACCACTCTATCCACATCGCTTTAAAGTTAATCCATTGTTTACGTTCGTCTTTCCATTGCAATTTCACTCTTCTATATTTGTTCATGCGCAATTTTTTTTTTCAGCTCACAATCTCCCACCCAGTTCATAATTTTTTTCTTTCCTCCTCATTTTAATCAACATCTGTCAACAATTTCCCTTGACTTTTAATTGCACATACGATGGAACTTCGTAAAAACGACAGAAATTAAGAGGTGAAAAGAAATTTTTAAATTTATGACAAGAAAATAAAGTAGGAAGAAAATTTGTTGAAAACAAAATTAAAGTTTGAGTTAAATGCATGCATAAGACATTGCAGTAACAGGGTGCTGAGGACGCAATAGAAAACAGCAAGATGCAGTAACTGTAGCTTTCGCGTCCGTCGAGTATACCAACTACGTTCATCGGTCTTGCATTGTTAAACCCGATCTTGTTAACTCACAGTTTTCAACGCATACTCTATACATATACACTTTACCATCACGATGAAACACGCGCTTTGGTCTACGACTGCTAAGTCAGCAATTCGCTCCAAGAAGCAAAACTTTGATTCTCAATGCCACAATTTCTCTCTTTCTCTCCCCTTGCCCTATATAAACGGATAAATTTGGTTTTCAATTCATGTTGTTCACGTAAGACTGCGACAATAAATAAAAAAAAAACACAAATCCATGCACACACACACACAAATACTACATCAATGAATTAAGAATGATAACAAAGCAGAAAGAATAAAAAAAAATTACTTTAAATGGTTGTCGAGATGTTCGTTGGTTATTAGTCGATATATAACCCGGTTCAATTTGCTGGAATGAGTCGGTGGAAATAAAAAAATGGTGAAAAAAAAAAAAATCGCGCACTTCGTTGTACCACGACTGACTGCAACATGTACACATGTGTATGTATCTGCGGAGGTAGGACACACACATTTGGAGATTGTTCGCGCTCGAATAGAGAGCGAGAGCGCAGCCGGTTCATTTCGTTTGCCGCAGCGGCGCCCCAACGTGGAAACTCATCTTCCATATATGGTATATACATGTATATAACATGGGAAGAGAACTCACGTCGCCGCTGTTTCTACTGCCATCGTAGCCATGGTACTATTTCTACTGTACCGCGTCACCCCGCCTATACTCGCGCGTGGATGGCCTTCGCCAAGTGCCAAACTCTATGCCCATTCGTTGTGCATTGTTAAACTCGAACTTGTTAACTTGCTTTGCCTTCACCCGGAAGGCAAATGCCCTATGTACCTCTGTGCTGTTGGGACCAAATATGAGGGGGAAGAAAAAGTGGGAGAATAAAAGAATAAGAATGAAAGAGGGGAAATAGAGCGATGAAGAAATAAAGAATAGCAAGTACTTAAATTCTTTTTTTTTTTCCTCTTCTCTTTCTCAGTTTGGAAAAAATTTTTTCAACTTCAATTGCACTCATCGTCGTATTTCATTTTTGTTTTGATGATAAATCTGATTTGTATGAATATTAGAAGAGGAATAAATGAATAAAATGTTGGTAGTAGTAATGGAGAAAATTATTCATTAAATATGAGAAGGGTTATTTATCTTCCATTTTTAATCCATGAGATTTCCCATTCATTTTTGATGGAAATGCATATTAAAAAATCTCAGGCCGTGATGTGGACACGGGAACTTGAAATAAAAATTCTATTCATGTCGAATGAATAAATTAATTTTTTTTTTGTTCAAAGGTTGAAATATCTTCAATTTCATATGTTTTTTTTTTCTATTTTGAATGAGATTCTCATCGGAAAATTGAATTTGGAATAGAAATATTTCTATGAATCTGATAACGAGACTGCCATGAATAGTTGTACGATATGAAATATGTTTCTGTCTGTAACAAAGAAGTCATGAAACTCGTGTATGAAAGTGGAAAAAATTTTCCAATCGTATTAAAAATGAATTTAAGAAAATAGTCTGAAGTAGAGACAAGACATTTTCGTATACTTCAATCTAGAGTTGAAAGTTTGGTTTCAGATTATATTCAACAAAAATCTACTTCGTATCACCCGCGTTTCTCTGAGAAAGTCTTGAGACCGCAACTGCCACTTTTATATTCGTACAAATATTGAATCAAGAATAGTTTCAGCGAATATTTTCCGAAATATGTACTAAGAGATTCGTCCAAGAAACATTCTCAATATTAAAAAAAAAAACTATACTCACATAGATCACAACTTTCTTAATTTTTCAACAATTTTTTTATCATTTATAAGTAAATAATTTAAAATTCCGTCATCGATCTCTTCAAATTACAATTTTATACCACCGATATATAATATTAACAACTACTCTAAAACTACCCTAACAAAATCCAATCTTCACCTACACCACTTCATACCCAGAATGACCGAAGCAAGTGAAACGAGGTAAAAAATGGCTTGAAATACGTCTACACACACCAGCAAATTCTTCAAATAACTTACAATATATAAATATATATCCACATGAATAACGAAAGTAAGCATGAAAGAGAGTACATGCAAAAAGTACTGCAAGTATAGAAAAACTGGCTCACTCAGTCAGACGAGGCGAAATGCTTTATGCAAGCGGCTACGATGAAAATCCAATCAAGAAGAACTGTAAAAGGTGAAAAACTGGGCAACCTAAGTGCAACGTATACGGAAAAAGAATAGAAAAAAGTCCAAGGACTACTAGGAAAAATGAAAGAAATAATTGAGAATGGAAAATGAAAGCAGACGACGTGGAAAAAAAAATGAAGATTGGGCGTACAGGCACCTCAAGCTTAAATTCATGTGATGATGTCGTGTACCAGAAGGGCGATTATGGTAGAGTGGCAGTAGAGACGAAGTGGAAAAGAATATATAAGGATGGTGCGCGCTATAGTGATGTGAGATATATTCCAGTCGTCTGAGACGAGACGGAATGAGTGAGTGTGAGAGAAAGAGAAACCTGGAGAAAGTATACGGTGAGGAAAAACTTGTTAGATGCACACAAACCTACACAGTATGAGATAAATTCTCAACCATGATGATGCACATGCGACCACCTTCAACATTTTATCCATGTATCAAACTCTAGGGAAGTTGGGAATTAAGGCGTAAAAAACATCCCCATTGCAGTCAACGAACAGATCAAATAAAAAAAAGTGGAAATGAATATGAAAGAAAAGGTGAATGAGACATTTAATTGATTGGTTTAAAACCCAGGTGTTTTTTCCTGTCGAATTTGATGAAGTGGAATGCTTCTAGTTATTCATCAGCAATAAAAATAACAAAACTCCATCGATAAATTACAAATGAAGAAATTCCATCTTGTCAAATATAAAAATAGTGTTGAAATCAAGAATAATATTCCCAATGAAAGTACACATTCCCATCTATACTAATACTAGAAAAACTTTGGCACTATAACATTTTATCTATAACTAAAATTCATATCATACACCAACTCAAACATTTTTACATAATTGAATAATATCCAACATTTCCTTATACTCCAACAGGAATAAGGGCAGAAAACGTGATGAAATATGACTACAAAAACTTGTCAACTCCTCAACAAAAGCCAACGAAGACAAAGAGTGATGAAAATATAGTTAACATAAAATGAAAAATTGAAAATGTGGAGTAAAACTCTTGAGTATGTACAAGCACACACCAAGAAATATGAGTATAAAGTCAGTTTCAACAGTGGTATATAATCCACGCGTCTATACAAAAACCGGAAGTGAAGAACGATTGTGATATCCGCCGGGCGATTTTCAAGCAGTGGCTCGTCAGACAACTCTCTGGTGGCTTTTGTCGTTGAAAATGGCAGTATTTACTGCATCCTATGAAGGATCTACCTCAAAGCCACAATTCACATTGCCCACACATACACATATATATCTTCATTTTTATTTTCTTCTTTGTAGTCTATCGGTCATCGACTCGACAATCCCTTCAATACTTCTTTCGTTTTCTTCACCAGGATATTCTTCCACATTTCTACAAAACCCAACCAAACATACGGGAAAGATGCTACACTATTTTATGCTACATTACATGTTGCAATGAGCAATGTCGACAATACGAATATAGATATAGAAAATGTGATAATAGATTGAAAGGCCACAGGGGTTGTGAAGATGTAGTGTATACACAATTCACTCATGTTGCTTGAACTCTTTCCTCTCTAACCATTGAGACCATTCGAGGATTACTTGCGAACGACCAGCAGAAACGCATATAACTTCTGTCATGGTTATCATCTTGTGGTAGTGTGTTGGCACACAGTCATTGCTCGTTTCTACGATATTATATCAATACATATAGGGATGTGATATATATTTTTGATTGGACGATAAAACTGGGGAAAAATGAGGATAGATGGGAGAAATTTGAGTACATGACATGACAGTTTTGATTGTCTTGTGAATGGAGATTTGTTAAGAGAATAAATGATAAACAATATGTGATAGAAATTTGACAGGGGATGTTTGGAAATTCGTTTTCACACTGGTGAAATAATTTTGAGTTGTTTGTTTGTAGTTTTATAAAAGGATAAAGTGAAACTGGTTTGCCAGTTGTTCAGGATGTGATGGAAGAATAAAATGGACTGGTGCTGTGATAGGATCATGTTTGAAACGTGAGAGCGATGGTTTGAATATCTCGGAAGGCTGAAGCGACGATTTATTGTTGGTGGTTATATACAATCAGGTAACCCACAAATTTCAATTGAACAATATTGATTCCTGGGATTTTACATAAATAGTGTGGAGTCGTATGGTCTTTCTTTTTGTTTTTATCGTGAATTTTTATTTCCAACGACTCGTACGAAACAGACAGGTGTGTTGTTTATTATGTTGAACCTTGAGATTTACGAGATCTGGGATTTAAACAATATCACGTTTTTTTTATTATCTATTTTTAGTTGTTGCTCGTTGATGTGAGTTATTTTATAGATGGACTTAAGAGTCGATTTTATATCTGTCCCTCTATCAATTGTATTCTCTGATGTCCGAGCTTTTTCTCTTTCTAATTTTATTCACATTGTTTCACAACTATTTTTGCAATTGTATCAACTAATCATTCAGGATTTTCCAGAAATTGTTTCCTACAATTAATTTGGTAATTACCGTTCCCTCTGTCCACAAAATCTTAAACAATTTCTGTAGTAAATTCAATTGATGATTCACTACTTTATCAAAAAACAGAACGTTCACCCTCCATACTGTTCACATTCCACAATTAAAATTGAAACTGGTCAAAAGTGTACATCATCCAAAACAAATAATTGAAACATTTCATCCAAACTTTTGTTCCATCTCTCACATTGATCAAGTGAGAAACAAATGCACCAACCAAATGAACCAAACAAATGAACAAATCATAATTTTATTACAACAAACCCTATCAAACATACTGATTTAATTGTCATGTCCAAGATTTGCCCTTGGAACACTACATTGTATTGCTGTGAATTCCCAGATCGAATTACGCATTCCCAAGGCAGTCATCTGCCTTCTACAGACATCGGTTTTCTTGCGACTATGGCAGGGATGAGAATAGCGAAAAGGGGACTACTAATATATAAACATATATACATACATACATATAGTATAGTGTGGTGGTTATGCTCAACGAAAGAGGACCTGTCAACTACAGCAGCCGGGCAAATGCTCACGAGAGTTTTCCGGCGTGGGTAATAAAGCGTTGATAACCATCAAGAAAAGTGAGGGAGAACGCGAGTAATAGTTGTGAGTATATAGTGAATGATAAAGAGTGAGAAGAAGAGATCGCAAGCAAGCAAACGAAGCTCAACAGCCATCGGCGCGAATAAAGTGCTTGAGGGGATGTAGAAAAGATGTTTGCATCCGGCAAGTGAGAGATTTTTCATGATATGGACACTGATATTTTGTATAAGGATAGAATCATCAAGTGGCCAAATTGATCATTATCAATATCGGTGTCAACAATGTTTTGAATATTTTATATCATTTTTACATTCATATGTTTAACGAGATTATGTTTGTATTGAAATTTGTTTATTCTCGATCATCAATTATTTTCATTGTGATAATATTCAACGACATGAAGAATTTATTTGCGCAATTTTGATTTTATCTTCGAGTTTAATGGAGAAATTTTCATCAGCTAATAATCAACTCAAATGGAAAAACAGTGTGCAAGTAATCGAATGATCATGAGGATAATTACAAATTATGTTGGATTATTAGGAAATTGAATTGTACAAGGCTATGCATTTGGTGTTTCATGACCCTGAAATAATTGCTTGTTCGTGCAGTGTGACAGTTGAGGAGGATTAATTTGATATATTATCGAATTATAATTGACTAAATAGTTTCGTGATATGGTGGAGAAATTTTTATGACATAATTTCCTAAATCACTTCCATTTTTTGTAATATCCCGAATCGCCATTTCCTTTATTAAATTATTATTTCTTTTCCCCGGTAATCCCTCCAAAGTTCATCATACCCTCTCTCACAATCAATTAATAAATCAATCAACATTTTATTCTATAAAAACGATCACAAAAAAATGAATTTTCTACAATAATATTTCATATCAACCAAAGTTTAACTTTACACAGAAACAATAACGAACTTTTTCTCACACCTTGGCATAATCAAACGCAGTACCATGAAATAATTTCTCTAAGAGAAGGAAGAGAACCATCCAACGATTAAAATATTCCCGTCAATCGAACAAAACATATGACAAACATCCAACAAACTCCTCAAATCAAAAATACTCCTCGACCACTCCTAAAAACATTTGCCAAATGACAAAGTCCAAACAAAATGAAACAAATAAAAGAAAAAAGACATAACAATAATAAAACCGTGAACTCATAATGCCGCACAATCTGTCACGTTTTCCCTTCCAAATGTTACCTCATACATCCAATATAATATATACCAAACAGTGAGTGAGTGGAACAAAGAAGAAAACAGTGCGAAAGAGAAGGAAAAAAAACAGAGAGGATCCAAAGTGTTTCTGCATCTCAAATGTCCTGTACATCCGCTGTCGGTCTCGCGACCTCGTATTCCATTCGACAAATATATAGAAAAACATGCGACTACGTTGATGCCTACATATATATTTATACACTCACATTCATATTTGTATTTGTATCTGTATGTTGAAGCATAAATATAAGTTGCAAACGCCGTTGAGCCATAAGAATGGATACAATTTCACGATGGGCTCTCCAACATAGCTTCTATATTTGCCTCTATTTCAACCATTTGCTCCAGCTTTTCCATCTCTTCACCAGTGAAATGGCCTCATCGGTATGCAGCAAGCACACTCCGCACTAACATCGAACGCTCCACCATTAGTTTACCAATGTTATCATATATACGTTATGCACCACGTTTATACATCTATGTATTAGTTATATACAATTTTATATAAACAATGATGAATGTTGGTGATTTATAAATTCGTGCACTTTAGAAATGTGCTCACTGTGGATGTTAACTTAACATTCATATGATTATATGTTATGGAATTATGTATAGATATATTGTTAGTGAGTTTGATAATTGGGGGAGGATTGTGCGAATGTGGCAAAGTTGAGGGCAGCATTGCCAACCCGTTGCGGCAACATTTTCCTTGTGTTACACACTGCCGCATATGTTTTAACGGAATATATATGATTTTGAGGTTATATATGCCCTTATGATTTTGAAATTCTCGTATTCATGAATCGCTGTTTATGTATTATTGTAAATACGTAAATGATGTGTTTGTGTTTTATGTGGGTATTTGTTATTAGAAAGTGAAAAAAGATGTGAATATAGTGAAAAATGTGTTACGTGAATTTTTTTTCAAATGAATGTTTTTATTTGTTGTTCTATTGACAACTCTACGTCACATGAATGCGATCTATTTCTTTGTTTGCTTTTGAACGTACAGGCGAAATATACTTGTTGACAAAATTTTTGTAATATTCGTTATGAAGACCAGTTGATATTTTGGTTATTTTTTCTTTTTTATTTCTAGTGCCATTGAATGGTCGTTTTGATTAAATTTTAGCAGTTGATTTTGATGTCGACGATTTCCAGCACTGGCTTACAGGGACATCAACAGGGATTAAAACGCAGAACATCCCTCAAATTGTGCACTGAACCGTCGTATGAATTATTTTTTTTTTCTTCGGTTATCATTCGATATACGAAACATTTTTTCATTTCGATGTTAGTTCCATTGGAAAAATTTGTTGCATGGATTCGACATTTTTATTACTGTGCGTGATGAATATGAATAAAATCGAAATTGTCATTTTTTTATGAAAATGTCCTCACTCTCTCTCACTTAAACTTCATTCGAAAACTTCATTCAGAAGCATTCAGAATGAAAGAAATTGGAATCATTATCAAAGGGCATTGCAGAATGTGACAGTTTCGATCATTTTCAATTCCATTCACAGTGAAAAATGTTGACATCATTTTTATGAAAGAAAATAGTTTTCATTTTATGAAGCTGCCATTTTCACCCATTTCATCAGGTCATGAAAGCATCAATTCATAGAATGTCCTCCATTTCTTTTCTCTCGTTCTAGGGCGCATGTAGAAGTACAGATTTCACACGCAGTCAAGCAATTTTTTTTTATCCATTAATTAATGTTGGAAAGTTTATTTTTACCAAACCTCCATCAACACTCAATGCACTATTTTAAGTATTGATCATTTAATTCTATTCAAAAATAATTTTCCCGTGACAATTCATTTTAATTCGATAAATTAACTCGAACATTTATTTTTCTCGCTCATTCATTCTGGATCGATGAAAACGATTCAGAATTTTCAACATTATTGACAATGCTGAGCCAACATTAATCGACACCAATGAATCATATTTCATTTAATAACGAACATTCAATCGAGAAAATTCACGGGATTCAATCCGGGAAAATTATTAATTAACAAGTAATATTTATTTATCGAATATGTATGAAGAGTTCATTTGCATCGCGATTGAAATTAAAATTAATTGACTGATGACAACACAACCGCAAATATTGAATCGACTTTTTCCATTATAAATAAATATAATAACTATCAACATAAACGAATGTCATGATAGAAAAACACCAACTAATATTCCGGTATAGAACTTTAGATCAATCACAAAATTAAATCATAATCTATTCGATATTTTACTCTGTAAACAACTACGCAATAACCAAATCAATAAATCGCCCATAGAGAATTGCCCCACACTCATTCCAAAATAAAGCTCTGACCGTTCAAAAAAAAAAAAAAAATCACATTACATCACATCATCGTGAACACACACAATGAAATAACAATTTACCCCGCGGAATATTCCAGTTTCTGCCACATTTAATCAATCACATGTGCACTATTTTCAAATGAAAATAAAAAACCACAAAACAAATGAATTCCAACACCTCAATCCAAACTAAAATTCCAAATATTCGTCGAACGATACCGACACATAATTTCGCTAAACTCTCACTAATAAAATTCGTCAATTTTCATCATCTCCAATCCAACGGGAAAATATAACAATACAGATGATAATAAAAATTTTTTCATTGAATAATGAAAGTGCATCGGACAGGTGGGTCGTCTGAGTGCTTGGGCCATTATACGTGCGAATCGTGACGCGGTCGTATAAACCCACAGGCGACGTGTGCACACACGAATAAACGTGATTCCACCAACTGCATCTTCATTCCTCTTCAACTCACAGCTACTCTGCATACACATCTACCCATTCGATCCTTTCTCATCCTCATTTGCTCTCATATCCCTGCGGGATCGTTTGGAAATCTTTGGACGTGGCGATGATTTTTTTTTTCCCCCTTTCATTCCCTTTCTTTCTTTTTTTCTCCTACACTATCATCCAACTGTGCGTTTGATAATGGCGCACCGGATGTAATATCGTAGCTGCGGGCTAATGATACCAGTATACTCAAAGGATAGAATATAGTACGCGGTAAAATGCAAATACGCGAATGTTGCTAGAGTAAAAGAAATTGAAATGTAACAAAAGAAATAAAAAAAAAAGCAAGCAAACAGAAGGAAAACAAGAGAAAATAAAAAAGAGAAAAAAAATAGTGAAGAGGAGAAAAGTGTGTGGCGTGGACGGGACACAGAATTTTTCCCATGCCGCCACTGTACTGACGGGACAGGTTGAAAAAATGCAACGCTCACTACTCCACGTGTCTCTTCTCCACTTGTATACTGTATATACTTTAACTTCAAATTTTCTTATTTGTCCTTCTTCTTGTTCCGTGTTCTTGTTCTTCTGCTTCATCTTCTTCTATTATCGTTGCACGTAATAACGAGGCCGACGTGACGATCTGACGGGCAAAGGGGATGGATGAGTGTTGGAAAAGTAGGCGAGGCCACTTCTCCATACTCAGAGAGGTGTCGTCACAAAAAAGGGTGGAAAAAAAAAAGAAAATAAAAAGTTTGAAGAAAGAAGAGACGAAAGTGTTTGAAGCTTCTCTTTTCTCGGTGCTCCAATTGGCTAGTTATCATACATAGACACATGAATTCACGTACAGTGTATGAACACATTATACACATTAAACGTGAATATATTTTGTTGATAAAAGAAAATTAACTCTGAATTAATTTAATAATAATTGATGTTCATATCAAAGCGTAATTTATATACTTTGGAGATTTTTCACATGTAACGCTTTGATCGTCACTTTATATTGTTATTTATATTTTTAATATATATTTGTGTGCATGTGGATATATTTTCTACGCATGGTGAGCATTGTGAAAAAAAAAACGACATAAAAGAAAAATAAAAATTCTGCCGCAACGCGTGGGATTAAAGACTCACAGGCGTGACGCGCAGGGAATGGCATGAGGGTGAAAGGGGATGAAGGTAGGCGCATATACTAGGCGCAATGCACAGGAAATGTGATGCTGGCAGTGCGGAAATTTTGCAATTTAGACGGCCTTGCTATAGAAGCACATGCGGATTTCATATAACACCCCTTTCTCATCCCGGCCTTGTTGCCACCCATCACCCATTATACTCACTAACATTTTGTGTATAGTATGTCAACTATTCTTTAATATATATTTGAGTACGGAGCACTTTTGTTGTCTTGCTCACTCAGCCATGTATTGAAAAAAAAATTTTTCATGAAGTGAACAATTTTGGTAATTGGATTACTTGGATGAGAACTTTTATTATGGTGGTTTTAATCGAATTTTTAAATTCTTCCATTTGAATGCTCATGAAATTGGCTGGTTAACTTCTCATACGCACACGCGGATATGAAAGCTTTGAGAAATTGGTGGACTAAGTTAATATGAAGCACAACTCACCTCTATAAAAATTGTCATATTCAACATTGCTACAACATTCCATCATAAAAATAGAAATAAAAATGTCACCATATGAAAAACTAGATTAAAAACGTACTCACAAATGAATAAATGAGAAAAAATTCTTCATTCATGGATATATATACCACATGTAAATCAATGCTGGCATGCCCTGACAGGTGTAGAGTGCAAGAAGTGATACCTCCATGTTTTACCTACACAAGCACACATCGGGTGAGGACATGAGTACAGGAAATGAGAAATAGGCATGAACTACGTATCTATGTATCTATGAACATAGACATAGAACGAGTGAAGAAACGAGAGCGACTGCAGGATCAGATCACGGCCGGAAAGCCTGGCTGACCCGAATACGTCTCGCTTTAGGGCACAATCTCTGAACATCTTTTTCCGGTAATACTTCATGCGAAATTCTCGTGCCAAGAGTATACACTTCCGCGAATCGTGAAAAAGCGTGTGAACATTTTCTCAAACATACCACTCTTCACCATATAATGTTGTATCTATATTTATATATATGCACACCATTCACACTCAGTATCTACCAATCGTGAAACCGTGTACTTTTCAATCGGTAATGTACATTTCAATATACGAAAGAAAATTGTGCCCTTTGATATAAAATACATAGATTCATCCATACATTTTTCTGTCTCTCTGCAGTATTTTTATTTCTAATAATAAAAAATAATATGTATCGTCATATATTTTCCTTTTTTTTTTTCATTGCTGTAGTACTTCGGAAAATGTTTGATTTCATATCTGAAGTTATGAATAAAAAATCAAATAAATATATAAAAAGAAAATTTATTTATTCGTCGTTGAGAAATGCATGAAGAGCATTTTGCTGTTTCATATCGTAAACTTGTGTATATTCTTTTTTATTATTCATTTACTGATCATTTATGTATTCATTATTCTTTTTTTTCGCAGATTTTATAGTGGATGAATAAAATAGTTGATGAAACATACGAGAAAATGGATATATGTATATTCAGATTACAGGTATATATCATGAATATATACATATATATATGTGCATGGTATTCTCGTATTTAAATCGATATTCGTGTCGCGCTATTCGTGCAAAATTTTACATTGGCAAAACGCAAACCGCCGCGCATTTACGTCGTTCGATCGAGCTTCGAATTATATAGGCGTGACCGCAGCTCGACATCCCAACCACTTTTCCACAAATCCAGAGCACCCCAAATTCATCCTCTCTATTATTCTCGCACTCACTTTTTTTTTTCCCCCTCGATTTTTCTTCTCATTTCAATTTTTCTTTTGTTTTCCCGTCTATTATTTTTCATACGCTGATGGTATATTTGTATTTGCAGAACTAGTTTTAATCTCATTCATACACCTGCAAATTTATTTGTGCATTTCTTGTGCATGTATAAATAATTGTCTTGGAATATATTTTATAGGTCAATAATTATTCAAAAGCTCGTGTGAATATATATTGAAGCTTAAACAATCATCGTAGTATGTTGTGAAAGTAAAATCATAAAATCTCAAAATTCATCGTTCGCCATTTTCATTTAAGTCGAAAAATTTATTAATTTCTCATTTCTATTTATTTGTATGTGATACAAGACGTAATTCACATAACTGGACATTGGCGTAGGGATGGTGTGCATTAAAATCAAAAAAAAAAAAAAAAATGACGAAACGGACAGCGAAAAGGAGGAAAAAAATATCGGGTGGTGTTCTTTGTTCACTCCAATAAACGCCACGTGACAAATTTATCAGTGCCAGTAGAGGAAACCAGTGAAAACAAAACGGGTCGAGCAACGACGAGGAGACATAGCAGGGTGAGGAGAGAGAAAAAAAAATGAAAATAATAAAACTAAAGATAAAGAAGAGCGACAGCGGAAGGACTTGGTAGAATGAAAATCACGAGTACGAGAAGAGTGAACGGATAGATGTAGAGAAGAAAAAAAAGAAAGGCAGGCTTGAAAAATAAAAAAAAATGACAAAATTGTCGACAAACGAGAAGAGGAAGACACCTAACGTATTATATCATCAACGCTCCACTCATAGAAAAATCCAAGGAGAATATTAAAAATGAAAAAGTTACGGATGCGTGTATGTAGAAACGTAAATGTTAAATGAAAAAAATAAAAGAAGAAAACTGCGGAGAGATTGAAGAAAACTTGGAAATGTGATAGAGAACAGGAAAAATAACAAATCCGTGTTGATATATTCGCGGAGGGGTTGACAAAAAAGAAAAAGGAGATTACAAAAGTATTATGAGTTCTACGGTGTGTTATGTTGGACGCGAGTCGAGAGAATGAGCAACCCAGGAGAGAGTGTGTGTTCGGGTAATGCCAGATATGAAGTAAAAAAAAAATGAAAAACCATGCGCGCATGACAGTGTATCATATTCATACCACGGTGAAGATATAAGAATGTATAGAGGGTGGAAGGAAATATCCAACTTGTGTGTAACCAATATAGATATATAATGCAGTTTGACACGAAGGATATGGATGTTTAAAGTGAAGTGGAAAATGTATCGTGTTCGTTCAGAAGACGCCGTCGAGTACAAAAATTCAATTATAGAATGTTGACGATACAAGTTATGTACGGGGTTTAGTGGAATTAGTTGTGTTCATTTATTTCATTTTGTAAATGGTAAACAGTTGAGATTATTTGGGATGAAGGAGTTTTCCTTTTTTGTTTAATTCCGTAGATTCAATTTGAATTTAATTAGCTTTTTTAGCCACTGTCTACTGCAACTGTATCGATCACTAATCCGGAGGGAAATGGTGAATTAGGGTGATGTAATGGTCAGAGAAAATAATGATTTACGATAGGATTTGAATTCAACATCGAAAATGGGAAAAAAATTGGAGAATTTCATATTGATAACGTGGATATGAAATCGAAAAAGATTAAAACGAGGAATAAATATGGAAAATCAAAGTTAAAAAAATGTGGCGATAGAAATATTTGTATGAAATAATCCTCTCATCATGAAACTTTTATCTCTGGATTTCAGCGATGTATGACCTCTATTATATGTGAAGTCAATGACCAATCAAACGCCTCGTTATTTTTCCAACATATAAAAATATTTTCAATATTCAAATTTGTGTGCAAATGTTGACATGAGTTTGCAGTAATATTCACTTTTATCCTTTGTTTACATCGGGTCTGTAAATATTTCGCAATTCAAGAATTCTATTTACTAAATGGAAATGTAAGGGTGAAGTGATTAACTGGATATGCAATAAAAAATTCTCGGTTTCCGCTTGGTGAATCACCCGAATTTAGTCTCTCTCTGTAACACTGCTCAAATATTCAAGCTAATGTTTTCGATGTAAACTAACATCAGCATTACTCAATTATTATTATTATCGAAGATAAAATGAATAGAGACTGAGTCTATTCCCTTTACTTGATGACGTTCTATAATCACTCCATGATTTATCGTGATAATTCCCCACGTTCCTCTCATTTTATTTATCATTTGTGTAAGATACTCCCCCACATGTTGCAATCCAACTATTTCAGCTTTCCAATCGCGAATCGACAAGTTTTTTCTTCCCATTATCAAATATTAAATTCATGGTTGAATGCCTGGTCAACATTCACAACATCATCTCCCCAAAACATTCGATTTTTACCATCAACAATCTCGATATCACTCTGATTTCCACATCGGTTTCCTCCAGATATAAATCAACACCATGAACTGAGCTACAAGTACACGTCTAATTGGAAACTCTAAAATTCCAAATATTGAAATACGAAATGAAAAAAAAAAAAAAAACAACACTCCCAATCGTAATAATTCCATCATCAAACTTGACATGATTTCGCGAGAAAGGAACTAAAATAAAAATGAACACGAACTGCAATGAAATAAAAAGTATCACCTCGACATAATTTCAGTTATACAGATATCAAATTATTACTCCATGTCCAATGAATCTCTGATGTAGTTCCATTTTAATTCAACTTCACTACACCTAATCAATATTCCTCTCAAACATTGAAACATCATATTTCATATCACTCTCATTCGAATATTCACCAAATTCATATCCAATACAAAATACGATTGAATTCGTTATTATTCAAACCAAATCAACGATCCATCACAATCAAAAATCCCACTGACTCTAAACCACCCTGTACATCCACCTAAATTCACTCATAGTGCATTATTATCTCTGTCACAACCACAAACGTTAAAATAACATTTATAACATCACGAACAACTATTCAATTCCATAAAACACATTTGTTAGTGTATATTTGATAGAGTGTCGAGTAGATTTGATCCACATACACACACCAAGCGAAAGAAAGTAAAGTGAGAACATGTGACAGAAAGCAAACGAGATCTGAACATAGAGAACCAGAAATGGAACTAAAGTTCAACGGATACAATACCGACGTTTTTATTCTCCACTTTTGTACAGCTGTAATATTATTACTCAATCCTTTTTTTTTCTTTTATCATCTCACATGACAATAAATTCATATTTTTATTTCAGCCCCACAACTTGTCACAACAATGCTTGAGTTGAGCGTTAGGATAGAGAGAATTTGACACAATATTCCATTATACGCTTTTCATATAAGTATAGAGCACATTGTGCAATACGAAATGCAATGGTATGTGCTGTGCAAGTACTGCCGAGTATTACTTGTATCCCCTGAGGTGTAATTAAAGGAAACTGCTATGGGTGAAATTAATAATGGAATGTTGAAGATGAGGTCTATGACCAAACTTAAGCAACACAAGAAAGAGGAAGCATCAAGCAAAGTGTACATATATATGTGAATGTCTATATATACGTAACACAATGGAACCAAGGCCACCACCTAATCAAGAAACGTGCTCAGCTATTTCGTGGCTTTGCGTATAGAATTGCTCAGAACATTTCTACCGTTAATATATCTAACAAGGAATAGAGCTTGAAAGCCACACACACTGTTAGTGCGGTTGCCCAACCATTTGAATTTCGTTTTCAACAATCAAGGGAATTGTCACCTCATTATTCCACGTATTGGCATGGAATCCAATCTGGATCCATGTGTTGATGAAGATCAGACTTCTCTGGGGTTAGGAGTCAGTGATGCTTTGAAGATTATTGAAGAGAAAGGGGCGAGATGGTGTTTGCCATTTTGAGGGAAGGATCGAGGAGAACAATTGAACTGTATTCAATATTGTTCTACAATGCCATTTGATACTTTTTCGTATTGAATTCCATCATTGTTACCATTGACATTGGAGATGTTTTTATTTTCTAATGGGAATTCTGCTGCAAAGTGGAATGCATCTTAATCATTATTTTTGATATGGAGCTCTGGTATGATCCATTTTTCATGAACTCTTGTTTTGATGATTGACAACTCAATATCATGAATATTTTTTTTTTCTATTTTCGATTTTCTAGTGGACAAAAAAGTCCAGGTGGTTTTTTGTGTTTGAACAAACTCGATACCTTTCATTCTGATGAGAATTTCAATGAAAATTGAAAATGTAGCAAACTTTTTTCTTCATACATTGTCAATCATTTTTTTTTTCCATTCAAACAACAGCCATGAATAGATTGCTGGATTGAATTGTGAACTAGAATTTCAATAAAATCATATTTTCATTAAATGAAATGGCTTTTCAATTTCTATGGCTGTTAGTCATATGAATGAGAGTGTTGTGATTGTTCTTATGAATATGGAGAATATTTCGTGAGTTTATTTATACGAGCATATTTTTTGGAAAGCGTTGTCATGCAACAGCTGTTAACCTCATAAAAGGTAATTTGTAAGCACAGATGTTGAAATGAACTAATTACAATCTCATGTGTATTATATTTCAAGTAGATTGAGGGTACAGTCTTTGCTCTTGCTGTTAATGTCCCTCATATGAATAAAAAAAAAATAGTAATCATAACTGATGAAGCAAAATCCAAACTGAAACTTCGTCTTAATGAACAGAATAATTGAACGAAATTATAAGTTTTACTCATCGCGTGGATGTCATTTCATAGCTTCTCATATATTCATAAAGGCCGACCATTTCATGCATCCAAATCCTACCCAGCAGGCAATTACAATCGCAGTTAATTTTTTGATTCATTTTTTCACTAATATGCTCATTAAATTGGTGGACATTGTATAGGGATTCCAAACATCAACAGCCAATCACCGAATTGTAGGAAATAAAATTCATGTGGAATGAAATCAATGGAATTCAAAGAGTTACGGTTATACACTCATGAATGACCATTTGAATATCCTCCATACAATGAACTTCAATGCGTCATCTCTTCTTTTAACGACTCGCTGTCCTCAGTTTCAACGTTCTATCAATACACCAAATACAAACTGGACTACAAATCGAAACATTATATTCCTCATAAAATCCCGATGGTCCAAATAATCCTCTCGCATATCCATTACCTCTAGTTTGTAAAAACACATATCAAATTTCCAGCGATTCAGTGAAACGGAAAGAAATGACACTTCAAAGGCTCAACAAAAAATTTTTAGCATATCAAGTATTCACATGGAAAATTCAACAGTACACACAGAATATTCGAATTTCAAAACTCATAAAAGCGACACAACATTGCAGAAACTGAAAAAAGAAATAAACCAAGAATACTAAAATTGAAAAACGAATTGAAATGAATTACAAAGGTTCAACCATCAGCATTGCGGCTAGTCATATCCATTTAGCTGACAGTAGTGTTTCCGTAGGTACAGCATACTCTGTATATGCTGCAGGTATTGCGGGAGCCTCGACCCAGTAGTGAAGTCAGGTATGCGAACTCCAACGTGTTGCCCCTTTCCTCACTCATCTCTTTTACTAACTCATTCACTCACTTACTCACTTTCAAACATAGACATGAGCATATATACATTGGCTGATGCTTTGAAGCAAAAGCATCCCACATGAAGCGGCGCCCATACTATAAACCGCTCAACTTCCTTACCCCGTCTGCAATATCCTTCCCACACATAACACCCTTTGCCATCATTCTGGCGCCGCTCATCAAATACAGCACAAGTGAGAATGTGTCTGTGAATAATAGAGATAGCGCACAGACAGACAGAATTAAAAAAAAAAAAGGAAAATAATAAGAATGAGATGTAGCACATTGTGCCCATGTACATCTCACCGGAACTACACGTTTGTGGTTGGATCTACTGCGCGAATCTTGAAATTGGATTCTGTTTAGTATCAACCGGTATGACGGCTCAGTGCACTCTTGCACCACCTGCACAACATGGAGTTCCACAATGTATACATGAAAAATATATATCTGTGTACATATGTACACAGTTCATGTTATATCAGTGAAACCATTCTGTGTACCATGTACATAGATGCATGTGGCCATTGGTTTGACGAGAAAGAAACAGTAAATGAGTTAAACACGATTGACTTGAGAAAGTTGCATTGCAAAAGTTTATCGGACAAATAAGGCTAGAAAAAAAAAAGGAAATAAATATTTCAAAAGTCTAAACAGGTCCCGTACACACACCACATTGGCTGAATTACGTGCTGGACGATCAGGAAAATTGCAATGGACGAAATAAATTGCTGTGGGTGGTTAACATCACCCTGTAAAATAGCCTGGGCAATTTTAGTGAATGTCTTTACTATATTCTCACATATATTTCATCTACATATGAATGTAAGTGTACGTAATGTAAGAATGAGAATTGTAACATTCCGATTTTACACAATGAATATATTCAGTCAGTTTATGAATAAATCTTGATATTGTCGATTCTGGAGTAAATTGTACGTGACATGTTAAGCGTTAGAAATAAATTTTATTGCGAGGTTTGGCGACGAACTCGTTTCAGGTCAAGTAGAAAGTAATCCCACAGGATAGTCATACGGGGTGATATATATAGCTGTACTCATTGTAAATAGATGACGAGAGGTTGCTACAACAGTGAAATGCGATCTCTCAGATTCAATACATAATTTTCAGACAGGAAATTTGTTGGTGCAGATTATCATATGGAAGTTCATTGAATGGAATATTCATAAATAAAATCCTTGTAGAATTAAATTTTTATGGACAATGTCATATAGCTATGATTTGAAAATAATTTATATAATTGTAGTATCCAAAGCCATATAATAATTGTTAATTAATTACAGCGATGTAATTATACTCCGATAAAGTTCCAGCATATTCCAAACATTTTTAATGATTGCAATCAAATTATTTATGTCCATCATACAACAAACTATTCCAATTGAGTCGATCAACTCCAATATGAATAAATATTTTCTCTCATTATTTTGACAGCGATCAAATAACGACAAAATTCATCAAATGCCTGCGAATATGAATTGACACAGGCCATATTCATTGCTGTCGAAATTATCCAAATCGAAAATCCCCATAGAAACATCATTCATGCAAGATCATTCATACACCAAAGAATGAATTCGACATTTACTTTATCTCACAAAGAAATAATTTACTTAAGAGTAGGCGCCAGTAATGTCAGTACTCAATGCACAAATTGTCCCCAAAAGAACCCAACGACCGCAAGACAGGTATAAACCGTCGGTTCATTTATTTATGATCGTCTCGTTTCATCATGACGTGTGAAAAGTGAAACAATGGCGTAATAAATTCGTATGTTCCATAGTTGAGGATTATTTTGTCAAAAGACTAAAATAGGTGACAGAATGTGAACGTCAATGCAGTAGTCATTTATACCGTCTGGCGATCTCGTGACAGTTGCTAAATTCAATACCAATAATGGAATCAATGGATGATCCAAGAATAGAAGTGACAAAATTTTGATGAGGTACAAAAGGCTGGTATATCCTATTTCGGAATTCCTGGAAACCAATCAGCATGAATAATTGTTAATTATCACAAATACTATTTCCTTTTATTAACCGTTACCATAATGTTTAATGTATGTAACATCATATCCATCGATGATAATTCTTCTATTTGCATGCAGTTTATTTACTCACAATCGACAATTAATATAATTAGCCAATAACTACTCGTACGAATATTATTTACTGTTGATTGTGTATCTTTATGTAACAGTCAATGATAATTCTGTCTGACGAAATTAGATAGCATTATCTTGTTTCAATTATCAATTTGAATGCATTAATTGTGAAATTGTAATTGCATTATTAATATTTTTATAGCAAGCACTGTGTCGTTTATTTATTTCTTTACTTGATGTATTGCCGTAATTCGTGAGGATTCCAGAATCTTCATAATGCAAACAATTGAGAAAATTGAACGCTCCGATTCATTGAACCATTCGAGTATTGAATTCATCAATGCGACGTACTTATAGAGAATCTGACGCTTCTCGTTTCAATTATAATTAATTGACTTCACTTCATATACCGATGTATATCATCCGTTATTTAGAGTATTGTATTGGAAAAAATGACTGAATTCGAATCGAGGGTAATCTTCCAATCCTTGACTTTATTTCTATTTTTCGGGAGAGGTATAAAATTCATGATGTTATCTGTTGGTCTATTGATGTGGTATTCTCAACTCTGATATTCGAATATTATTTACAGTCTCCAATTTTTTGTTTTCGTGAAGGTATTCTTGGAATGTGCGTCACGGAAATTGTTTGATGAATAATCGAGACAATTCTGTAATTGGAACGCCAGTTCAACTGATGATGAAATCATACATTTACTAATGTTGCCGATAATCAACGGAAATTGTAGGAAAGCTGCGACAATAGATCCTGATATGAATATCTGAGATGATACGAACGCGTATGAAGCGAATTGCACACCAATATCGAATCAAGTTTCGAATATATTTCAGAATACGAATAACCAGGAGACTGACTGTGAACCATGGATGAGTTGGTTGCCAGTATTGGGAACGTATCAGATTCATGGACGAGCAATGACAAAAGCGTGGTAAACAAACTCCACATAGAACAAACATTATTCATCGTATTGACGAGCATGATATATTGCTGAACTTATTATTAACAATATGAAATTCATCAAAGGTTGTATATAACGAATCTCGATTAATGTTCCAAGTATCATCATGAGCTCATTCAATGCTGGGGTACCTATTGGAGCATTGAATTGGTGTTGATTAATCAATTCAATTACAACTCCCTCTCTCGCTTCGCTCATTAAATTTGAATTAATTTGCAATTCAAACAAACTGCATTCATCTGATGATCAATAATGCAATCAATAAGTCACTGAAGCTGCATTAGAGCACTGCAATTTTCAATGTTCCTATGATATATGACTTATATTCCTTTATCAAATGATGGGATGAAATACTCACTCCTCGTGTCCATTCTGTTCTCAATATAGATGAATCGAATTGGGGCGAAGTCCACAGATGGTATTGATAATCAATCATTGTAGTGGACATGTGATGACAATTGGAATCCCATGAATTACGCAATGGATAAAAGCGGACATTTATATTTATTGCGAGTTCTAATTATTCCAATCTCCTCCGCGCTCTCTTATACCCACCAGTTGTGCCAATCTCGAAATACGGAAGTTCAAATCGGAGCTTACAATAATGACCACCAGAGCGGCGCACTTCATCAATGAGCTGTAGTATCGTCATAAGCATTCGAGATAATTAACTAACTTCAATCAGATATGGCCAAGTATTCGAACTCTTCATATCATTCCTGATATCATTTCCATGATATTTTTTGGATATCCATGAATATTTCTCTATCAATTTGCATTCTGGACTAATTGAAATGATGTTCGACATGAAGTTTACTGTTTTCAGTGTGACCAACATCTGCCATTCGCCATTTTACTTGGGTTCCAACGATATAGCAGACGATTGTAGATGGCATGACCGAGCACAGTACACACTGCGTGTCATACAAATCATGTGCTACGCTGTGCCCGCAGTCAGTGTGTGTTCGTATACCCTTGCGTTCACATCTTCTAGTGGCTTAAAACTATATATATATTTCACATATATACATACACATATATATATTTTTGCGTTGTTGTATTGTGTCCAGTAATAAGTTGTTTGGTGGATTTCTAGAAAATAGAATAAGAACGTACGATGGCTGGTTTTACGGAAAATGCTTTAGTGAAAAAATTAATGGATCTTAATCCATCGCAGCAAAGCATCCAAACATTGTCATTGTGGTTGATACATCACAGAAAGCATCACGGTACAATTGTAAAAGTCTGGTTCAGAGAAATGTGTAAAGGTAAGACAACTCACTGATTCTCTTTTTTTTTCTTTTTCATCAATTAATTTCACGGAATTTTCCATCATATTTTACATATCATTATTCTGTTGTAAAATATATAACTGACAGTAATCGTCATCAATTTCCCAAATTCTACTGAATTTTTATCATATGAAGCTCTTAGAATTGTACTGAATTGTAGGTTAAAACTCGACCTTTATGTTAACTAATTTTTTTGCTCGTTTCTTCTGTCATGTTACAGCTAAAAACGATCGGAAATTGATGTATATGTATTTAGCCAACGATGTTATCCAGAATAGTAAAAAGAAGGGACCGGAATTTGGGAAAGAGTTCGGTAATTTCCTGCCGAAAGCATTCGAACATATGAAATGTTTTGATGAAAAAACTCGGGAACGATTGAATAGATTACTTACAATTTGGGAGGAGAGAGGAGTTTATGATAAAACACAAATCAGTGAATTCAAAGTGGCCTTCGATTCAGCAACAGAACCAGTGAAGGAACCTGGTACTCCACCACGAAAGAAAGCCAAATATGAGAATGATAGACCAAAATCAAATAAGGTATTTAAAATTCCATCTCTTGTTCAATGCACTGGGAAGATAAGAACTTCCAAAGTATTTCATATCAGTTTCATTCATCATTTGATCTACATGGAAACTGTTCATATTTTACAGTCATCCACACGCACCACTAAAACAGAAAAAAAGGAGAGAAAAAAGTCCGAGACTGAAGTTGAAGTTGATGGCACCAAAGAATTGCATGTTACTTTGAGCCCACGAACACCTGCTGGTGATCCGCCAGAGACTGAAGAACTCATCAAAGCGTTAATGGTTCGTACTAAAAATTCTGCGTCTGCCTCCGAATTTGAGTTCAATGTTTTCATAACGTCGTGTTCGGTGTCCAAACAGGATTTAGAAAATACTGCGTCTTCGGATGCCGGCGTACGTGAACAAATTGCATCATTACCTCCCGAAGTATCGGAAGTATCGCTATTAGCAAATCTAGCTGATAGAGCAGCGGCTGATCAATTGAGTGTTGCTGTCAATGAGGCAGCTACATTACTAGCCGATTATAATGGACGCTTACAGGCAGAAATGGAGGATCGTCGAAAACTTTTAACAATGCTCAGGGATTATACATTGGCTCAAAAACAATTATTGCAACAAGCTCAGACGACGATAGATGTAAGATTTTAATTTGAAAACATGATAATTTGATGTCCATCCTTTTTATGCAATTGACTAATACCTCATTTATCGCGTGCTCTTTTGATGCAGGATTATAAGGAGAAATTGAAAAAGGTGTGCGCAGTACGAGCCGAGGTCAAATCACACATTTCAAATTTACCAGATTTAACACAATTACCCGACGTCACTGGCGGTTTAGCGCCTCTTCCATCGGCTGGTGATCTTTTCTCACTCCACTAGCTCTTAGATGTAATAGGATGAATAACGAAAACAAAACAAAATATGACGATATGTAAAGGAACGAATTTGGAGGAAGATATTCCATAACCGGCGGTGTTGAGAATTGAACAAACGATGGCTTTTTGTTCAGTGACTCTATTACAACTTGTGGAAGCGTAAATATGTGTGCGCGTGAAATAATATGCATACACGTTCGATCGCCGAACGCAATTATTATTTTTCGAGTCTCCGATAGAGAACAGGTACTTCCTAATGATATGCTGTGATCGTTTCAAAGTGACTATGAAGTATGAAAAGGGTTGTAAGGAATGAGATGAAGTTGGACAATTGTATGTCAACAGATAACCGGGATAAGCTTCCACAAATTATTGATTGTTATAATGCTGAAAATTCTGCGAGGAATTAATAAGTTGACTTAATTGTAAATGGAAAAATTCTCAACCATCGTGACAATGTTGTAATTTTGTCAGTGCACGATGATAAAATTGCCGAAAGTACAGAGTGTGTATCATTCAAATCATTCAGTCGATTATTGATGAATTTCTTCAGTACTGAAAAATATTCTAGTTTTCTTTCTTTCACACGATCAATTATAAAAGATTCAATAAATATTTACGTTATTTTGGCGATGAACGTTTAGATCAAACATAAATTTATATGATTCTACTGTCTTAGTTTATTGACAAATCATTCTCCATGAACAATGTGGAGAAAAAATTGAAAGTAGTGATACGGAAATTCGTATATAACTATCTTTTCTGTAAATAATTAATGTTTAGTAGAGGAGATAATTTTGTTTCTTCCTTCTTTCTTTTTTTAGTGATCACAAATTTACCATGTAAACATATTAAATTTCATTTTATTATATGTAAATGAGCGAAAAACAAACAAATCACATATTCGCCCGTACACTCAGTATACAATTATTCAGAATGAAAAATATGTTTAAAAGTAAAATAAAAGCAATATATCGCTTACTAGGAAGATATTGCATCTAACAGGGACAACAAAAACAAAATGGGATTATTAATAAATGTTTTGAAATGAAATAATTTGTTTTGTTAATCAAAAGTTATATTATTGTAATCGTCATAATTATTATTATTGCTAATAAATACACTCAAAGATAATTCACTTCTCAACAATTATTTTTTCGCACGTCACATTGTGATGATCTTTTACCTCAACATCGAAATTTGGAAAAAAATTTTGGTAATCGACCGTATAAAAAAATACAAATAAATAAGAAAGTGGAATTTTGAACTACTAGTAAATTTTGTTAGAAAAAGTTATAGATACAATTCAAATGTTGGACAGTTTTCTTTTTCGTTCATTTTTGAGGAAGACGTGACACTTTTAAACGAATTAACAGGACATTTCTTTTATGGTTTCTGTAATTTCTGAAATTTTTCACCAATTTCATTTTGCATACATTGTTTTTTTCTTTACATTTTTCTCGTTTGCACTGCAAATAGTCTACACTTTAATAATATGTGTTTCATATTTACACATGTGCGCACCGTTTTTATGGTATGATTATCAACAATTGTTTCCACTCGCATTGTGCACCAAAATTAAAAAAATGGTGCGCTAAACCCTCGGTATTAAATGTGATAATTCGTCATACATACAAATATGAATTGCCCTCATACTAAATTTCAAGTTTCATGGGGATGAGGTGGCCTAGTTGGTTTCAATATAAGTTTACCAGTGTCATCACAACTCATATTGAAGTCACCGAGAACACTTCGGGCTCGTTGTGTGATTATACTCGGAGCAATGACCCTCCTATGAACTCCTAATATGAATAAAACAACTGGAATAACAAAGATAAATAAATCAATATCATTTGTCTATCTTATAAGAAAATAAGGCGTTCGCATCATTCATGAATAACATAAAGGTTACCTAATAACACACTGGCTAATGCAAATATAGGATGATTGTAGAGACTTTGTGTGAATGATACAGCTGATGTATTTGGATCAGTTAACCAATGCCAAGCACCTACTGCTGTGCATATTGAAATGAGGCCTAACAGTACTGTGGAAAGAAAAATTGAATAAAACAAAACTCATCCATATTAAGCAGATCATCTTTCCTTATATGCGTGTAACAATTTCCAATCATTCTGATGTTCCAATTTTCATCCAAAACCCGGCGACAAGTTGGTATCCGATGAGAATGAGTTAGATCTCTCCATTATTCACAACTAGGAAATAGTTTTAATGCGAATATTCTTTATGAATCGTACTAGATGCAAATGCAAAATCCCATCTTCTCAGAGAATGAAAATTAACTCTCAACCTCTAGAATATTGATTGGAACTTGTCAGACAGCTGTCTAAATGCGAAATCATTTCCGCACTAAGCATATCACATACTTCTCCATCTGAGTGTTGAAGGTTGTAAGCTAGCGATAACTTCTGTGAGCCTCCTCTCGAATGCTTTGAGATCTGAAAAGTGAATCATTAGAATATTGTTGTAAAGATGTTCATTCTATATTCTCGAACAATTGCCAATGATATATTCGAGCTGAGTAAAACAATCACTCGGAGCATCGCGATGACAATCGCATAATCAACCAACTATGATACAAATATTTCGAGTTTTCAGTGTGAATAACAACATTTCGAGGAACATTACAGCAATCTTATTGTAATCATTATTAAAAAAGTTACCTTCGCAAACTGTTTGATCTAAAGACATGGTTCATGTATAGTGTTTATAGTATATATGTCGAAGTTTATTGAATGATAGCGTAATGATTATTTCGGGCTAACAATTAATTTATTCTTCATGTGATAAAAATAATGCCGGGAAGCAACAATAGTTGACTATTTTTAATTCTTTCATATAAGATAAATGAAAGACGATATCGAACTCAACAACACAACATAACCTATAATGTAATTCTAACCTTACATTTATTTACACTACGGGGCGCTGAAAATTGTTTTGGCTATTTACATCTTTATACGGGAACATCGTTCAAATAGACGAAAGATTGAGGTCAAAAGTATCTAATCGAAAAAATCATCGCTTTTCGTCATCAATGATGGGTGAACATGATCATTCAATCAGAACTCTGTCATTCCTTCTGTTCACCAACTTTATTGATTAATTGGTGTGTACATATTCATTTCAGTACCCCCAGAAAGAACATTCAACGATATAGTGAAATACTTCAATGATTTTATTATCACAAATGCACAGACTCGTTGGAATGAGTTACAGTATGATATTATTGTAACAGTACAATGATTCAAACATTTCCGTAACATATTTTTATATTAATATTAGAACCATTACTTCACGTGACACAAATATTTCTAGCATAGAACATGAATGATCCATGATAAATGGCTAACGAAAACAATTAAGTATAACGAATTGAAAAATGATAAAGAAAATCATCAATCCTTGGAAATACGGTCAAGAGTAACACTATCACCGAAAATTCATATAAACGAATTGATTAAAAAATCGGTCCAATATAAGTTGTATCAAAAAGTTGTTCTGAAGAATACTGCATTCTTATCATCTTGTCATGACGAAAAAATATGCAGTATTTAAATATTTGTATTTGTGTCGATGCGTGTGTAACATTTGATAGTTACATACGGAATGCCAAGTTCAAAATTATCTCTCGGCCAATATCTTAATACTGGAGATTGATGAGGTCTCTCATCATTTACCGAAAAATAGGCAAACAAAACAGTTGCCGTATAGCTAGCAATAAAGATAAACAAATGCCAAAGTGCATGAAGATATGGAAAATTGAGATTTAACCATGTGTCACAAAACAACCGATCATTCAGCCAACAAGCAACAGCCAATATCCATACTGCACTACATCGCCAGCCCAATCGATACACTCTCATTGATTTAGTCCTGCCGAAGAATCAACAGAAATTCAGGTATTTGAATTCATTGCAATAACCAACGTAATTCTACTTTTCAACAAACATATGTTTCATATTTGTTCATTGACTCACCTCTTGAGTTGTATTATCATAAAAATAAAGGCTGGAATGCATAATGACATTAGAGCGAATGCATTCACTGCAGGATAAATGAGCGCTAATCCAGTTATGATCAGTGTCGTCAGAGTGACAAAAATGGAAAATAATTTTCTACTACTTCTGAATATATTCGGAATATATCTTCTTGGGTAAAACATACACAAACCAGCCATATATACCCATAATATTGCCAATTCATCACACAGTTGACCTGAGAAATAAGTCAGAAAATTTCAAATCGTTTGGAGTATGAAGTTGTGAGCATTGTTGATATATTACCAAGTCAGTTCACCTATAAGTGAAAGAGTTGCATGGAAATATGCACTACAAATTCCAACCACCATCAACAAAATCCAAATAACATGTATTGCTGGATTGACGAATCTTCCATAGTCCTTGAATAAATGTATTAAAATTGGTGGTAACAGTAGGAATACAACATTGCTCACCTGAAATACAAACAGTATCACACACATAAGTGATAAATGAATACTTTCAACGCGAGTTCGCTAGTCCATTGAAAAGTTACATTTTTGAGGCCTTTTTATTACCTTTCTTAAAGGAATCAATTTTTTTTGTCCAACGTGTAGGGGGGGTCGAAAAAAGCTTAACTTGAAGTTTGTGGGGTTGCAACCCTTATCCCCCGGCCACCATGATGGAAAAGGGTGCAAACGGTTTTCGCGTTATATCTCTTTAACCAGCAACCCCACAAAAAATTTCATCAGACATTATTTGTAGGAAATTGAATTGCCTGCAATTTCATTCCCTTCACTTTTCATCGTATAGTGACCGATAAACAAGTTATTTCCAAAAATACGTGAAAATTCGTTAACAGATTTTCTTTTTGGAGTTGTAACTTTTTTTGGGGTCATTTTATAACAAAATGACTTCTGAGAGATTTTGTAGAGGGCTCTCCAAAGAACAATTCAACTATGAATGTGATCGATTCCATTCATATCTGTAGGTTCTATAGCCCTCCGAAGTTGACAAGATTCTGTAATGCGCATAGAAATCCCATAATGAACATCTGCCTACTATTACTGTTGTAATATAATTTGTCCTAGGTGGCAGTTCTGTCGCTTCCCCTCAGTGATGGAAGATTGTGAGTTGAGTTTATCCTCTCCATGTGACCAATCCAATGGAGAATAACCCACGTCATTCACCGCATGTGCTATTAGCCATTGGTTTAACTGCATGGAAAAGGAATATCCAACTCACAATCTTCCATCATTGTTCCCCTCTACTTATCATCACAACTGTGCAACGTATCTCACCACGTGGAGTCGCATGAATAATTTTAATAACTATTTTCAGTATTATAAACATACAATCAAAAGTGTTGTGAGTGAAATTTGAGATTGTGGTATAAGCATTTGACTTTTCTAAGCGTGCATCATGAGTGATTGTTTTATTTGCAAAAAACCTTTTGTTTAAAAAACGCGCCTCCTGACTCTACCTCACAGGTGGCGAGGAAAAGAGTCAATAATAATTTAATGGCAATACGTAATAATGTCAAGATAGTTGTAAATTGGATGAATGAATAAAACAATTCCATTGAAAAGTAAGCCTAACGTGTCGTTTTCTTCGTACTTCTATGCGCATTACAGAATCTTGTCAACTTCGGAGGGCTATAGAACTCACAGATATGAATGGAATTGAATACATTCATAGTTGAATTGTTCTTTGAAAGGCCCTCTACAAAATCTCTCGGGAGTCATTTTGTTGTAAAATGACCTGAAAAAAAGTTACGACCCGAAAAAAAAATTTTTCAACAAATTTTCACGTATTTTTGGAAATAACTTTTTGATTGGTCACTTTACAATAAAAAGTGAAGGGAATGAAATTGCAGACAATTCAATTTCCTACAAATAATGTCTGATGAAATTTTTTGTGGGGTTGCTAATTAAAGAGATATAGCGCG
>JABMBR010012442.1:0-37131 GCA_018881525.1 Meteorus sp. PSUC_FEM 10030008 | reverse complement strand
ATTATGTATACATTTGGCTATATGTCAATTATATCGTCAGATTCCCAAAACATTTTAATGAATCATTTTCTTCCAAAAAATGTCGAAAAATCATCCAAACATTCTACGTCTCCACTGGTATAGCCCACCAGGAACACTGGTAGAGAAAAAAGCCAGGTTTGCAGACTCCTGACTGGCACCCGGTTGTAAAACAGGAAGCGAGGCCTGATAACGGAAACTCGAGAAGGTGCCTGATCGGGGCTATGATTACTGTAATCCCGACTGGGTAACAAGTCGGACAGAATTTCGTCAGCCTGATCCCATGTGTCCAGACAAGACAGGAGCCTAGTAACCAGAGGCAGAATACGTTTGTATCTGCAAATGGGGGCCTGATCAGGCAGTAAATCAAACTTAATTTTTATAATGCAAATGCGTGTGCCTCATTGGGAGCCTGAACAGGTCAAATATATGCTCCTGCATAGCATCATTGTGAACATTAAAATAATTAAACTGCCTCTGAATCATGAACTTAACGTGGCACTTTCATAATACCATTCCTCCATGAATAATATACTCATTTCCAAATTAATAATCCAACTTCTGACAGTATTCAATAGTATGAGTGAGGTTCTGATTTCGAATTTGTCTATAATACAACTTGGATTCAGTGTAATAAAGATAAAATTTATTTGTTCATTGGGACTATTCCTAAAAGAGAAATTTATTTTTCACCTAGAAATATTCTCAAAACTGATATCTCTGTGTTCGGTGGAGATAAAGTCGATAGCCGAAGTAATAAGAAGAACTCATTTGGTTCGATCTGCCAGCGCAGGTGACATGTACAGTTGCTGCGACAGCAACGTGTTTGTCCCCTTCCCGCCATGACTTATTGGAACGATTCGAGGACCAGGTTCTGAGAGGACATCATCCATCAGTTTCCCCTACAAGCTAGGGTGTCACACTTCATTTTTTATGGGGAACTCCCTCATTATTTTCGCGAACGTGTAATATTTAAAGAAAATACAAGTGTGCTTTAAATCATACAATCGAAGTGAAACTTCTTTAGCTCCATCTAAATACATGTACATACGTTAGGGTGCTTCAAAGAAAATTTTTAATTTTTTTTCAACTCTCACCCACTCAAATGTTTCTATTGAAAATTAAAATAATCCTCACAAAAAATGGACTCTGCAGCTCAACTATTTATGGTAACTATCTTTATTTCAGTTTCCCATTCAATTATGATTGGACAGAATTCTTTTTCCACCAAAATTGAATTTACACATAGTTTACACATTCTTGTTCGAAAACCATTTCATTATCTTAAAATTGATTGTTCGAACTTGCAACAAACTTTTTTATCGAGTTTGATTATCACTTCAGTGAGACCAATTACTGTCATTCAACGGTCATTAAATTTTTTAAATTGGAAAAACAGCATGAAATAATTTTTTTTCAATTATTTCTCAAACTTTTCACCCAAATTGTATCGTCGAAACCTCTCCAATTTGTCGAGATTTCGTGTTTCAAAATATTTTATAGGGTTAGGAAAAGAGAGATTGTAGAATACAATTATTACACTCGATGTTGGGGTTAAAAATTGAATAAGTTTATTAACCCTAGAGGAAAAAATAACTTGGCATGAACCAAGCCATAAAAAAATTTCTTGTTAAGTAAAATACAAAAATTATGTGTGTGAGAATGTGTGTGTATGCGTGTGATTGAACTATCTCGTGATGATACTTATTGTTGCGCAACAGCCAATTAATGCTGGACTAAGTCGCAGGCGAATAAATGAATCACTACAATTGTGATGTCGATTTGAAGCTGCCATGGCTGTATGTATGAGTCGCAATGGATTGAGATGAAAGAAAAGATGTATATACATTCGCCGCAGATGAAACGAAGTTAGGTATGATCATTCTAAACTGTGAGCTTCGGCTGCTTCAAAAGAAGGCAGGACAGGCTTGGTTAGCAGAAAGAATTTCACAAGACATCAATTATGAAAGAGAAGAAGTCCCAATGTATGGATATCGAAACGCCTATGAATCCAAAGTGAGTATCAAATATTATTATCTGAGTTATTCTATTGGGATTGTTTCTCAAACTTCAAACGCGTTTCTCTCAAAACTACTTTTTTTGAGGTGGTTGACATGGTATCTCGAGTGCTACTTCACCAATTTTTCTGAAATTTGATAAGGTTTTTTTTTATACATCTCTCTATCGCCCCTACCTCGGATTTTAGACAATTCTTATTTTAAGTATTTCTAAAAGATTCAAGGTAGAAAAAAAGGTGAAAAAAAATTTTTTTTTTCTTTGGTAGAGGTCAACCCGATAGCAATATCCTTCCGAATGAAGAATTCCTCTGATTTTTTTTTTTTTTAGCTCTATACAAGGGTTGGAATCATGTCAACCACGGAGCACCTTTTTTCGCAGCCCCCACTTCACCGGCCTGTAATTTGATTATTTTTTTTTTTCACTAATTTTTTTTTATACTTTTCAAACATCAATGAATATCATACTAAAAAGTCGATGGTAAAAATTTTTTTTATTTTTTTCCTAAAACAGATTACAGAATATAATAATAAATAGAAAACAGATTTGGTCTAAACCAGAATACACCCTTGAATAAGCCTTTGAAATCTCAAGAAGATCGGTTCATTAGTGTTCGAGTAATCTTGGTCACCGACTTCAGAAGACATTTCGAGAGAAACGCGTTTAAACACGGATTCGACCAATAATGAAGATGATGAATATGTCAATTCAAATATAGGAATAAGTCTATTCGATATTTTGTCAGTAACTGTTCATGATACAGAAACCGAAGATATCGACAATGAATGACAATGGTATATTACTGTCCTTAGTGCGTAATATACTATTTCCGCTTGCCGAAAGCAGAAAGCGGCAGCTTCCTTTAGCATAGCGGGCGGAATGGTACATTACACACCAAAGGAAATAAAGTAAGAAATTACGCTGATCACACGTAAATTCTCGACCGAAGCGAAGCTTATATTCACATATAAACATACATACATATAGATGGAGTTAGAGAAGCTTCACAGCAAGTGCGTGGTCGGAAGCACACTCGTATTTTTTTCCCTGTACATTCCAGTAACCAAGTGAAGAGTTGTTCATTCTCAAATAAAAAACCTCTAGTTGGATACCACGGATTATGCCTATTGGGGGAACCATGTACAAAAAACGCGCCTCGTATTTTACTTCGGAGCCGGTGAGGAAATGGGTACATCGCGTTAATGTAGTCTCTTTCTCAGCACTCTACTCCAAAAAAAGGTTAATTTTACAGAAAGATGCGGTGACCACTTTTTGTAGATAATTTAATGACAAACAATTTTTATGATTACCTCTATTGACCTCCGAGTGATAGGTTGCGGAATATTCGCGAAGAATTGATTCTCGTGACCTTTTTACCTTCAAAATTTTTGTAGCTGGTACAATATCATTGTAGATTTTTCACATCTCCATTACGAGGTAATGAAGGTGCAACAAAATTCAGCTCACTAGCAATTTCCCCGCTATCAAATAATAACTAATAACTGATAACGCTTTGCAGCCGTTATGCAATAACATTCAAATCTCGATATGGTTGCCAATATAATGCCAGTGAGAATTACTATCAAATCCTGTATAGATAATCTGTCTCGATCGTTATTCAAAATTTCAATCGACTCGTATTTGAAGCGAATGAAACCAGATGTCCGAAATAAACGATTTTTGTACATTAATTATTGTCAATGTCCTGATATCGTAAATATTGTTTGGATTCATTTCGGACCATTTCAAAGTGACCAAGCGAAGTTCTAAAACGTAGACATTTCTCAAACATTTTATTCGGGTGTTGGTCAAGATTCTCTAGTAAATCTGATCTAATGAAATTTAATTTTCACATGTTACTCAAAAACCTGGTAAGACTATATTCGTGTTCACTCAGCTGAGAAAATTAAATTTCGGTGTATCTCCACAGTTGAGATCAAAGACAACAAAATCATGAATTTTCATACTTCGATTCTTAGCAGAAAAGCCGTCCATATATTACTGACATATTTCCAGTTTGCTAGCAAAGACAGCGACCTATGTTAATTTCTTGTTATCACAGAATGCCCAGTATCCTGAGGAGCAACGGTATCTTGAACAGGACACTCACACTACGTTCGTGGAGATTGTTGCCATTCCGATATTATACACTCACAGTCCACACATTCCGACACCATTCTACAACATTCTTGCGAATGAAAATTGCATCACCCACTCAAATAGGAAAACGTACCCGTTGAAACTTTCCTCCGAGGAGATGCACTCAGCAGTTCTTTGAACCTTTAGCTCGAGGGAATAAGTATCTGCGTTTATTGACTCAGATTTGGTTATTCCCCCGCGTTAATACGGAATACCCGCGTACATGAATGTCTTCATTGAGTAATTTATATCTCAAACATCTATACATCACCATCTTGCCTTTTGTTTGAAGTGATGGACGTCAAAATAATCTTATAAAAATGGTTGAACTAACTCAATGACAACCAATATGTGGCTTGTCCGCTCTTTTATTCAGTGGCAGGTATTACAGACTTTTATAATACATATAATAAAACCGCAAATTGTACATCAGGAATATTGCACTATCTGCACATAATGATACAAGCCCACGACCATTTTCAATATCATGGTGAAGCAATTTCCTTCCGAACAGTACATGTGCGGTTTTGCTGATATTCTCCTCCTTGTTCTTTGTTTATATTCTTTGTTGAAATTGCGTGAATATTGTCGCGATTCAGAATATAGAATTCTTTTGCCGTCTCCGAATAAATTATCGGTCGACAAAGCGTGTCGGAACTTTTGATGTTCAACAACAGATGCAACATGTGATAATCAATAATTACACTCAGGCCCACAAATATTCAACTACTCTTCTTTTTACTCGATTTATGTTTATGTTTCCGATCTTTGCTTCTACTTCTCCGTTTTTGCTTCTTTTTCGCCTTTTTCGATTTCTTCAGCTTCGACTTTTCCACCCATACTGACTTCATTCGGGAAGAGGCATATTTTGGAACTACCACATTTTCATCACCCAATTTTTTCGATGAGCTTGTATCAAGATTGGACTGGTCGTTAATATCATTAACCTTCACGGGAAGTGCTGGACCGTAAACTTCTGCCATGGCCACTTCATTACAAGCTGTAGAACCACTGGTGTTAACGTCTATTGTCGATTCCGTTTTAATATCACTTATACTTGTCTGCGGATATGACGACTGTTGACGCTCTAACTGTTTGGGATTCGCAGGTCCAGTAATTTGATCAACATCCAACTGAGCAAATATACCTCGTGCAGGAGAAGTGTTCCTCTGTGTGTTCAACTCATTCGCAGGTTTTCCAATAAGCAATGATTGTACCGTTTCACTATTGATATCGTCTGTTGATTCATTATCGGATTCAGATGATTCACTGGAACTTAGAAATATTTCCTTGAAAAGATCGTGCTTGGCATTTGCATTCGATTGAGCGGCCAGTGGCCAAGATTCGGGAGATTTTTGTTTTATTCCAACATCAGCACAATCTTTTATCATGTTCTGGTCATTTCGAGACACTTCTCCAGAAGATGTGACACCATTCGCTCCGTTCACAGAATCATCATCGATCCGTCTATCACAGACCGGCTTGTATTCAAGTCTCAGTTGGGAATTGATCACAGAATTAGTAGAAATTTTTTGTGATGTATCGCACGATTCTGTGGTATTGTGAATACCCAAAATCTTGGAGTTATCAGAAGTACCACAAATTCTGCTTTGGCTATTCGTAGGAATGGTGCCGACACCCTCACGCGTATTCCGGTCAGTAGAAGTCGATTCATTGCAAAAATCTACATATTCAAAGAGGGAATGTATTTTCACTTTCCCTGTTTCGGGTTGTGCACAGCCAGCCATAGGCTCTGCAATATTGAACCCTTTACAAACCGCATTGACTGGTCGCCAAACATCTATTGTCCGTGTCATTTTACCAAACATCTTCATTTTCGCAGCATCCACAGCGACATCATCAGAAACCGTAGTGCTTGAAGTACTTCCGCAAGCCATCTTCTGCGTACGATTTGAATTCTGTAACATGTCGGTGTGCTTATTTGGATCTGTGACTGGATCCGATCCGTCAATTATGGTTCCCTGCGACGGTTCACGACACGTAGATTTGAACTCTTTGAGGCTCTGTCCCTCATTTTTCAAAGTCTGATTAGATTTTTCAAAGCGTTCCAACTGAACCACGTTACCGGCGAGGAAGTTTACTGAACCCTGAAGACTATTCGAATTATTGTCCATACTAGCTCCGGAATCAAATGTTTCATTTGACAACTCAAATGACTTGGCTTCTTTATTACTGACTGAGCTTGATTGAGGGATTCTCCGAGTCGATTCGGTATTGCCGCGAACGAAACTTTTCGTGGTCAATTTGTCAATCCAAGACGGAGTTAGGAGCGAACCCGGACACGTCACTGATGAGGTACTCTCCAGAGATTGTTGTTCTACAACAGATGATATTTGTGCGCTTGTGCTATTTTGCGATGATTCTATGGAATTTGCATCCGCCTTGCTTAGTAATTCTGGTTTCTCTAAAGTTGGTAGCCGGTTCATCTCATCTTTAGAAGTGGAGTCTTCTAACATCCTCTTGCTGTGCTTATTGAAAATATATTGACCGTTTCTGCCGATTTTTCCCGGAACATTTGTTTCATGAACGGCTAGTGAGAATCTACTCCGCCTAATTACATGAATTGGTTTAAAACTTACAGGTATAAATGGCGGCGTGAATACTTTTTTCTTTTCGAACCGTCGTTCCGCTGTCACAAACCCTTGTAAACAACTACACTGTTGAGGTTCAGGATGAAGGTAATCAGACCATCGACTATTTTTCTTCTGTTGTGGTTGTAATGCAAAATCGTAGCGCGACATATCATCAGTCTCATAAATATCATCGTCATCTGCTTCAAATGCACCGACACCGAATGCTTGACCTCTGATAGATAATTTTTTATTTTTATCCTGCATTCGAAAGATTGGACCATCACCAGGCTTCATTTTATTGCAAAGCAATGACATCTCAGTTAAACCACGATATCCGATGCCGAAGTAATTGTCTTTTGGTTTACATCTGAAGAATAGAGACGTGTAATCAACCTAACAAATACAAACAAAGATTTCGATTGATATGTTTCATCTTCTCACCGAAAAGGTTCCAAATCCTCGGGTGCGAACAAAACTCCGTCAATTTCAGGATCTTCAAATGCGGCTTTCAAATCACATTCTGTATCATTAATTTGGTTGTCCGGCAAGGAACAACCATAAATTTTCTTATTCGTTTGTTTTTGGCGAAGTTTTCGTTTTTCAGCGCCAGTTAATCGTGGTCCAACACCCTGCCCATGCTTCCATCCCATTTTTCTCAGAAGTTTTACCCCGACTGTATCTCTAATTGGAATAAGAATAAAATATTACGGAAAAATTATGGATAATAATATGTTGATTCGGTAAAAATCATAGTTACGTGACAGTCTGCAGCAAATCTTTCAACACGGGCGAACCTGGGATAGGTCCATTGTTGTCAATATGGGCTCTTTCTCGCTTATTACTGCGGCTATCATGATTCACGAAATCATTAGAGGCTCGTATTCCCGTTGATGCGATACCGAATTCACCAGTGTCCTCTTCGTCCATGAAATCTTCCGGACGTTGATTAACACTCCCCGCTTTTTTGGTACGTGACGATTTGAATTGATGTGGCCTCCATCCATCTCTGGTATCAACAGTATTGAAATATCCAGCAGAGAAACCACCAGTAAAAGCCCCGTGAAATCTTCGTCGCCCCTGTGCATCTAACGCATACTGATTCTCTATTGTAACAGGTTTTTTTCTCGGAAGATTATCTGCAACCAAAACAGGAAAAACTCTGACATTTGTGATACAATCTACTTGGCATGACAAAAATTAGGTTTCCACATTATGTACCTTCATCCAACTCTTCCAGAGTTTCGCCAATTATTATCAAATCATCATCATCAATATTATTCATTTTGACTTATATTCACTTATAATCATTCTCAAAACTTATCAAAGACGTCATTCATACACGCATGAGAATGTTTTCACACCTCTGAGATGAACATCCATAGCCATCACAGACTCATATGTCTCTCTCTAGTGGAGATATCAGGAATTGAAGTGTGCATCCATTGTTATCGGATGAGCCGTCGGACCCGGGAATATTTGAATATTAAACTTCGATTATTTGTGTGATAAGATGGATTTACATTATAGCCGAAGATAAAATCTTTGATTAGGAGAAGAATAAGGATCATACAGCGTCTTTCGTTGGGTAATAAACGAAGCCGTTCGATCTTGACAAAAACCTTCTCGTTTGTTCGAAAAATTTTCATCAGAGTTGAGCAACAATTTTAAATTCAAAATAGAGAGTAGTACTGTACACTGGAAATTGCTGCAAACAGTCTTTTGCCTCCGCAACATGAATTGAAAGATGGATGAATAATTGACTAAGCTAACAAATCAATTATTTATTAAAAATGATTACAACAAAGGAGATTATTAACATATTACTCATAAGGGATCACAAATGGGAGAATTTTTCCAAGTACCACCTGTGATCTGACATTGTTGCCAAAAGTCCAGATTCAAGTGTCACCGATTCTATGGAGCTGAAATTTTCTAATGGTTTACCATCTAGAGATGTGATTGTTCCTCCGAGGGCACTGAAATTCCAGTAATTTTTAATCATGTTGTTCTATTGCTTCATCATTCTCATTCTGTAAGAATACCTAGATCAATATCTACTTACGCAATAATCGCAGCTCCTGCGCAAATGTCCCATTTTTTTATCATTGTCATGTGTACATAAGCTGTAGCATTCCGAGTGACAACCTCAAGTGATTTGTAACCTGCTCCAGCAGCGGAGACTATCTCAACATTCGTACCTAGAGCTGCCTTCGAGCTATCATGAACCTTTCCAGCATGTGATCGGGATACGATAACTATTATATTTTTATTGGCTGCTGTCTGAACATATGTTTCAGAAATTTTCACAAATGAGTTATGATATCACAAAAAATCTTTCTTTACTTATTCGAACATTTGCATAAATTCGACACACTTACTGCGGGTGTTATGTGTAAATTTTCGGAAGATCCATGATTCACCCAAGCCCAATAAGTTTCTTTCGATTCGAATGGCTTGTGAATAACTCCAATCGTGGGTTTACCTTTAACAGCGATGCAAACCATAGTAGAGACGTATGACAGTAGGTTTTCTGAAAAGTAAATTGTTCAGTCATCAGTCAATATTATAATTCTTTCCAATCTCATAACTGCTAAAAAAATGATAGCAACACACGAATTGATATAGCCCAAGTATTTCAAATTTTCAAAGTTTTACCCGTAAATTCTTTTGTCGCATCCAGTGGATCAATCCAAACTGTAACATCCTCAGGTTTGACGTAGACGTCATCTTCACTTGGTAAATAGTCTGGAAGTACGTTATCATTTGTTGGAAATTGAGTAATTTCGGGATCACATCCTTTAGATTTTTCTTCAGAAATAATATTCACTGACCCGAAATTATTTGTCAAGTAGGTAAACATCACACAATGTGAATTGTAGTCGGCAGTTGTGACCACATCATTGACACCTTCTTTTGTTTTCCCTTTATTTTCTATAGCAATCTTCGTATTGCTATGTACATTGATAATTTCCAAACCACCAATTTCGGCCGCTCGAATCGATGCGCCGAGGAGTGATTTCAAAGATATGAAATTCTTATTATTAGTCTTGGAGGTTAGGAAGGATGACTCACGTATCGCATAAAGATAAAGGAGAATCAAGAATAAAATGCTAACACACAAGCCGACTTTGTGGATTCGGATGTTCGCACCAATATTTATCGTCATGTCAAGCTCTAATCCTAACACAACTGTGTTATGATGTTTACTTCTGAGTCATCGATTATAAATTACACAGTAATGGGAACCGTTGCAATCATCCAACTCTACATCTTTTCTTCTGAACTCGGAAATATACCATTGTGCTCTGGAGAATAGAGGTACCTTATTTAACTTCTTACATCGTGATACCGATGACCATACCTAGGTGTCATCCTATGCCCATAGAACTTCAAAATCAAATTATGAGTTCTTCATGCTCAGTAGGATTTATTTTAATTTTTTCAAGTCAGAGTAAATCGAATCCTTCCACATGTCAACAAACTGGCTCGAGATCTATCTCACTGAACAATTTCGGATGCACAAAAGACGGGCGTCTATTTATGGTTTTCCATGCATTTTTCGTTTCATTTCTTGTGGGTACTGGATGTCAAGTAACAAAAAACATTCCAATACTCGAATGTGTGCTGTTGCAATTTTTCATTTTACTGAACGATATGATGACTTAACATTAAGAGGACTACGCGAAGGCAAAACTCAATACGATTCAAATTTAGTACTCACCCCTGTTGTGGTGGCACCTGTGGCCAAGTAAGGAGAGATGACAATTTCTGCAGTACTCTATAAGATAGTCAATCTATAGACGTCGCTCACAAATGCATAGTTCGTGTTGAACTTGAGTTGATTATAAATATGTTTACAGCCGATAACGTCCGTATATCTCTATTTATCAACATGCCTCATGGAGGATACGCTCAAAGCCTCAACAAAAACAGCAACAGAGTTGTTCAACACAAACAATACAAATCGAATCAATTTCACATTTTCCCTCCTGGAACTTATGATATCAATTTATCTCCGAACTGATAGTTTTTATAAATTTCCATCAACTACAAGGAGTTTCAATATTTCTCGATTTTTAGTAGATCGCTCGCGAATAGAAATATGAGTACTGTGTGTTTAGTCTAATAGAGCAATAAATTGTGATTCAATTCATGATCTAGTCTTTGTGAACCTGTTAGTCCAAATATTCCATGAGATTCAAATAAATCGTTTCGTCATTCACTCTCTCGTGATGTTCCCATGAAGTTATATTTCAACAGTAACACATCAATCTGCTCTCCATCATTGGGTCACAACAGCAATATTTTCACGAGGTGTACCTCGAAATTTTCTTACCAACCACACTTAAACGGAATGACTCAAGACAAAACTCTCGGATCCTATAATTAACGTAATGGCTAACTCCTGTCATTCAATACGTCATAAATATCCAATTACTGTTCTAACTCGAAAAATATTGAACAATACATCAATAGTTCACATCGGTCGCATCTTCGGCAAACTGTCCATTTCTAGAAGCACAAATCAAGTTCCTCAAATTCGTTGTAAATATGACTATCATTGAATTCCTTGCGAAAATGTAATCTACATGACTCATAATACTCATTCTCGGCAACATCCATAATATATATAAATTACTAATTTCCTATACCAGTATTTCCGAACATATATTCCCAACAATACTTGTTTCTATAGGTAGACAAACCCCACGACAATATTTCTGGAGATACAAATATCATCGTTGTATAGGGTTTCAATCAGCTTAGCAGTCTTACTATCACTCGATAACGTTCAGTGACAACTGCTCACCGTATTATCTTAATTGATTTATCATGTTGATGTCCACTATCATATAATCAGTTGTCCATTCGTCTTCGAAATGTCCGAAGTATGCATCTGAAAACATGCCCCGAGAACATAGTACGCGCTGACACATTGCGGCAAAAAATATGCAAACGTTTTTTTCGAGTAGTAGCTGATAATACAGGTATACTGTTTTACATTGCATGATGCAAAGATCACTCTTGTATGGAAATGATGATTAAGACATTGATATTAAACTTGTTCTGTAACTGTATTGCTCCGTTATAACTTGCGTTCGTTTTGATAGTGAACTTTGGAAGATGTTTGTAATGAATACAGAAAGACGTGAACTCTTACTAGCCTACAAACATAAGTATGGGTAATTGTTATATGAATAATTACACCGAACGTTATGAATACGACAATTGTGGTGATGTGTCCTAAGGCATTCATATCATATGAATTTTCATAATCGGCATGTCGACTGGAAAGTTCCTGGTATAATCAGCAAACAAACCGTCTTCCCAGATGAGCAGTATTGAAACTAACCTGTACAACTTGAAATATTCATTTACAGCTATAATTGATCTGAATGCAAGTTGAACATGAGTTTAATAATTTTTTGAGGAATATCAGAATCACACATGCTCGGTTTATAGAACACAATGCAAATAATTAATAATTTCAGAAAACTTCCAAAAGGTGAATACTGTTCAATAAACGTCTATTATCCCAGACATATCGTCAGTATACGACAATATTTCTTATAATAGTTCTTTCTGTTTCTATACCTATTGATTGATTAAATTCGTGCAACAAAATTCTTTAATATCTAATGGGCTGTTCTGCAAATAGGTTAACTTTCTCCAAATTTCATTATAGTTCCGATCAGATTTGCATCTTGTTATTGATTCATATTCGCTCGCATCTCCATTTTTCAAATTAGATATCAGACAGTTCCATCGCAAGAAGAATTACTCCGATCTATATTCCAACGCAGAAGAACTGCCGGAATCATGTTTGTCTCACTTCTCAAAGTACCAATCATATGAAATACAGGCTCCAGTTACACACTATCATCTATAAAGCAGTTATCATTTCAGAAGTTGAAAAATATTTCTATAATAAAGAGTAGATAGAATTGAATCTTACCGTGATACCACCACGTAGTTTTCTTTGGATTCTTGTTACACGTCTTCACATAAAAGGAGTTGTCTGGTGGTCTTTTCTATGAATGTAGAAAACAGAAACGATTCAACAACCGGATTTCAAGAAAAAATTCATTATTTACCTTTTCTTTACAGGAGCTCAACATAGATACTATGCTCAGGCATACACTTTGAACAGAAAGAGCAGGTGACCAGTCGTCCGTCAAAATTGATAAACAAATGTGTCCATTACTGTATACATGGGGATGAATAGGAATGTTTCCGCCGATAAAAACAACTTCCGGCGAATCGAAGGGATATTTAGAGCTGAACTTGAATTGTAACTGGAAACGTTCACCTTCATAAAGTGTTCCCTTTGCCCCTTCCATATGCACAATCCATTGAGTGAGATTCTTTCCCGCAAGATCTTCATCTACCTGAACACCAGGTGGAGGTTCGCGTATCAACGCCATTAACTCCTTCTGCAGTCGTCGCTACAAGTCATAATTCAACGTTTTCATCAGAGCCATCAATAGTTGAGGAAAAAACGGAGATATTTTCTGATATTTGATTGTACAGTTCCACAGTTAGTTCGGTTCATGTTTATTAACAGAAATAGGTATTTTCCGTGGCATTCGCAAGGATAACCACAAATGATTCACACAAGAATAGTCCGCATCGGCAAGAAATTCAATCCATTCAATTATTATTATTCGATAGTGTTATCAACCCTGTGTAAACTTTCTTAGAAATGGCGAATACAAACCTCATAGGGCGTAGAAACCAATATCTAAGTTTTACTCACTTCTGATGGGGACATTGCCGCCATTGTCGTTAGAAAGTTGCACTTCGAAACAGATAACCATCTCTCATTGCGGACTTTGTTGTTGATTAAAGAAATGTTGAATTGAGTGCAATGACAATTACGACCTTTCTCCTCACACGGGCTTAATAAAAAATCAATGAAATGAAAGATATTGGGGTATTGAAACACTAGAAAGTACACAACGGATCGAGATAATTTTGTGTTATACAAGTTTTATTTTTCTTCTTCTTTCTCTTGTTTTTTCCTACCACACATAAGAGTCTTATCCGAATTGCACGATATTCAGACAAACGTCATAACGTTCACTAATGCCAGTTATTCAATAGCCATGAACGTTTTGCGCAGAGAATGAAACTGTTTGATAAAACAACGATCGGGCTGACCACAACGCTCAATTCAGTATCTAGGGATAATTTCATGAATTTGGACTTCAGATTCTGATGTCTAGATGTCAGGTGTAGTTTCCTAGTCTCAATATACCCAAGTTGTCGTTTATCTAAGTATTTGAAATAACAATCCCTGGTAACCGAAAACATGATTGATATTCAGAGATGAATTCATCTCTTAAGAGATTTCAAACGTCCAAATACAGTAATTCAATTTATTTATTGTTCACGACATCAGTTTTTGGCGAATATGCGCAGCATTTTTCGTTGCTCATCCGCAAGAACTTTAAACCTACGAAGGTCACAAAGGTTAGCTGTTATATTATCCGCAAAATGGATTGCAAAAATGAGATAACGGTTCACGAGCGATTGTGGACTACGAGATTCATAAACAAGAGTAGGATGACGAACTGTATATTTTGGGATAGTTTTTCCGAATCAGTCGCACATGAATTTAAAGGAACGTATGATTACTGGAGCAAGGTTTGATGGAAATGATCCAACAAAACTATATAAACTGGATGAGCATTGATTTCGAAGTGATGAAAGGTTCGTGACAATCGATAGTATAATGTTATGATAAAGAATCTCTAGACAAATGTAGCATCACTCATCGAATTGGAAAATTGTCGTTAATGGATGCACAGCCAGCGTACCCACCTGTGACATGGACTTGTTAACATATTAACAAACACTAAGGAATTATCAAATTGGTCTTATCGGGTTGAAGTTCTACCACTTTCCACGTGGGAAATTCATTCTCAACAGAGTAAAATCCCATACATGTCGTAACTTTTCCAATTCAATTGGAGAAAAATTTCACATTATCTGAATATGGACCAATCCAAATATTATGGGCCTGATTGTGGTTCGTGCCGACAACTCATCTGAAAAAACCCGTCAAGTGAACAATATCGGAATGTAGTCCATCAGGTGACCTGATATTTATGCTGGTTATCGTCTTTTCTGATTCAACTTCAAATTCTTTTCCTCTACTGATAAATACAATTTTTCATATCATGGAAAGTAAACTTTTCTTTCTTCACATTTTTATCCTTGAGACTTCCTGTGAACTTCGATAAGCAGGTTTTCGTGAAGTATTGGAGCGAATCACTCGATTATCCAGTGTATATACATCTGACGTTAAAATTTTACCGCCTCACTTGTTGGAACACGTCTGCGCATACATTCAGAACGTTTACTTACAGCGCTTCAAGTGAATAACATCGGAACCACATGACATGGTCGCGCAAGCGCTAATGGCATATATTAGTCGGATTTTATGTGTATAAGTTAATTTTGGCGCAAGTATTGTGTCGGAATCACGGTCTTGAACGGTAAGGCCGGTAAGGCCGTGGTCGGAATTCCATCCGAACTCTTTGGCTGGCCAGACTAAACATTGCACACTGAAATGATGTACGATGTAAATTCGTCATTTATGAACGATCAAGTTTAACGAGTAGAATTTGGCATGATACCGATGTATCGGTATCTTAAAATCTTGACACCATATATTTGTAGTTGTTATTTCGAATCAGTTCATCATCGATTATCCTAGATCTCCTATTTGTCTTTTTTGTAGTAACACAGTGAGGTCAGCTCAAGAACGAAATGCAATGCGGTGAATGCAGCAGTACTCAGATATAAATTTGATACTTATTCATTCATGTCGTGCATAACTGTTACAGAGAATGAATCTCATCAAAAGAATTCCAATAGTGATACGAAAGATGAATGGTGTTAAAGAGCAGCTGTTCTCGTCCAAAAATTTGTTATACACAAATGTCTGTATATCAATCTCCTTGTCAGCCGCTGGTGATGTTTTAGAACAACATCATGAAATAATAAAGGTAAACCTGAATATCAATCTGGCGAAACATCCAACTATAATCGAATTGTACATTTAGGGACGATGGAACGAATGGAATTCTAAAAGAACGAGACATATGGCAATATCGGGAATGTCAGTTGGAGTAGTATGTCATTATTGGTATCGTTTTTTGGATGCGCGACTTCCTGGCAGAAGTATAGGAATAGTACTTAGGAAAGTATTCTTCGATCAACTCATTTGTTCACCACTATACATAGGAATATTTTTTATAACTGTTGGAGTATTGGAGAACAAAAATTGGGTAGAAATGAAAAATGAAATTAGGGATAAAGCACACAAATTGTACATAGCCGAATGGATAGTGTGGCCACCTGCACAAATCATAAATTTTTATTTCTTGCCCACGCGATTTCGAGTTTTATATGATAACACGATATCGCTCGGTTATGATTTCTACACAAGTCACGTGAAGTACAATCGGCCAGGACATAACGAAAAAGTATAGTAAATTCAATTTGTAAACCCTTTTAATTCTAAATACATAGCAATTCTATGGTAAACGTCGCAATTATGTACAAATGAGGCGCCTCTATTGGAAACGCATATAGAATTTTCATTGAATTTCATACTTGAGCAAATATTCCGATTGAAATATTCGCAGTTGTTAAATATCATATTGTCATCCCCAAAAGCGCCTCTATATCAAAATTTAATAAGACTAATAAGTGAATGTGGCTCCTAATTCATTGTAATCTATATGTATTTATGTGTCCTATGGATGTCTGATATTGTTCATTTATTCATGATAGATGAATATCTATCATCCGATGGCGATTATTCGGTCCTATGTGTTCAGAAAATTGTAGTGATTGGAAATATTTTCATAAATATTCAATCCATGCGACCAACTAATTCTAAATATGGAATTGTTCGCGAAAAAATTGCAGACACATCCTCTAACGAGTATGGTGATCATTTTAGAACATTCCATCGTGTATGCCTATCGGAATCAGAACGGCTATGAATATAAACAAATTACGAGCTACTAACTTCCAATCGTTTGGCACAGCATATGGTGCAAGAACGTATGTCAACCTGTGAATCTGAATACGAAATTTCTGTGAATTAAATCGAATGAGAATAACCAAAATCAAATAAATGAAGATAATTTACCTCATGACTAGCACATATGAAGATGAAAGATGTTATTAATAAATTGAGGACCGGTAATCGCGGAAGTAGCACTAAAACTCCATGTGAATCAGCAGCGAGCCAAACATGCCCTTGTCCAACTAAAGTCTCTAAACTTATTTTTCCAAGACCAGCTAGAAGTACAGAGTACTTTCCTCTCAATGCGATTGATGCATTTCTCAAGACGATGTACCCAATAATCTACATAGGAAGAGAAAGAAACAAATAAGTTCTGGGGGTAGTTCTTGTTCCTCAACAGATCAGATCCATTTTATCATGAAATAACTTACCGGTATGAAAACAACATAGGAGTGAACTTCCTCGCATTCTGCAATAGATCCGCATAACATTGTATATGTTGTATAAGCTGCCAGAGAAATTAGAGCAAACAATGGTGCTAATGCGCTCCCAGGTATATGGTCAAGTCTTTGCAATGCAAGCAGGCCTGCCCCAAACGCAACACCGAATGCTACACTATATCTGTCAACTCTCCATCGTGACCACCATTCTCTTATATCATCGTCAGTCGTCACGAAGAGAGCTTTCCATGGTCGTGTCACGAATACTTTTTCGAAGAAAACCTATCGGAATATCCTCAGTGAAAATATTCTGTATTCAATTTGCATCGAAGGTAATCATCCGTTGACATTACCTCTGACATATAGAGGAGCGTTATAACAGAAACAAGACCCAGAAGTTTGAATGCCAAATACAGCAATGCTCGAGATCCATGTTCAGATAAACTTCCCGAGTATACTCTGGGTGGTAACCAAGCCAGAACATACACAACCAAGAACCAGAAAGAGACTAATGGTATGAAGTTATAGAACTGATAAGGTCTGTTCATCAGCAGACAAAGTGACACTGTCAACAAATTCATACGAAAGAGTACCTGCAATAAAAGTTTTGTATGAGAACGTATCTAGCTGTCCATTCAACGCAAACGCATTATTATACACTTTCATTACTGACCCTAGCGAATCGCACCAAAGAGACATCGCCTGTTTGCCAAAAATAACAAAAGTGCCCATAACCAGATAAAAATAAGTAAGCAGAATTGATTAGTCGTAAGTGCATATATATTGGTAGGACATTGCTTGCACCAGTAACATGATAGATTAGAACAACTGATTGCATCAAACCTCTCCACTCATCAGTCTGCTCTCGATTTAAAGCTCTAGGGCCTCGTTCGCAATCTTCAGTAAAAAAAAGCCCGAGAGCCAAAATGTATCCAAGTGGCAACCAGAAACTGAATTCACTATAATATTTATTTTCTTTCATGAAAAAATTTGTCCTGCAATAATGAACCAAAAAAATCACTTCGATTCTCAATATATTCGCACACAATGAAATCCAATATGTACACACCGATCGCATAAATAGAAATACGCAAGAATACAGGCATACACGGCAAGAGATGTCATCAGAGTATAATAATCTTGCGATTGCGGTGAGCCATCTTTTGTGTCTGTCGAAATTATGCTCGTGGTGTCATCCACTTTCTGTTCAATTAATTGAGAATAGAGAACTTTACTACGAGTGTTACTAAGTTTTTTGTAGATCCATACGGTGGTTCCAATAACAATCCTGAGGAGAGGCAACAAATGAAAAAAAAGAACGTCTAATGTAGAACGATGTATTCGTATGCCTGCTCAGGTGATGTAGATCAAATATTTGATATTTTCACACTAAATTTGTATAGGCGACATAAACGTCGAACTTTGAAAATGAGGTTGACTATCACTGCGATATCTAAGTTCATTGCTGCATAATAGAAGAAACCATATTGAATAATGGTGTACCATAGAGCTAAAGTTGACATAGTGACCAATTGTAGAGTCGTAGCTGCTTCAGGATCACTACAGCAGGTACCATCTCCGAAATTCATGTGATCATTACAATGTGTATTTAACAATATTTGAACTTTGTGTCGCAAAGAAAGTGGACCAGCTGAATAACCATCTGGACTTTGTTCGAGTACACCTTGTCCAACCAGTTTACTACTCTTCCATAAACGTACTCCGCTATGTACCAAAACCTAAAAAATATGAGATTCAAACTGTCTTAATATATCCGATTTGTTCATCGATATCGACAAGATCCGTTCTCTCAATCCATAGCATGAATAACTTGTGTAAGAATACCTCAGCCGCAGCTTTGTTACACATGTATATGTGTTTATTGTCTATTCCAGTTAGTTGCGTTGGTAGGTTCTCTTGCAGAACTGAATCTTGCATCATCCACAGAAATCGAGTTCCCTTTTTGACAAGTGCATCGACAGGTTGAACAAGTCCAATGAGTCCTGAACTATATTCTGTATAAAATAGTGTGTCGCTCGCATTATTTGCAAGAATATCAGCGGCTGCATCACCTGCAACAATCATAGCCGGAGGTTCTCCGGTCTACCTTGACGTATCATCAGCAATTAGCAAGTGATTATTCATCAATAATAAGTTCATTCGATCCTACCATCCATTTATGGAAATCATTAATCATGAGAGTATTGATTTTTGGTCGCCAAAGGAACTCTACATTCAACCTCAATTGCCCATCGTTGAATCTCAAATCGGAATGCTGGGGCAGATCCGAAAGTTCTGCCCCTTTTCCGACCTCCACGAATTGTGCGACGAATGATTTGTACAATTGCTGAATCCTTTCATCTCCAGTGAAAATGAAATGATTTTTTCGGCCCATGAATGCCAGGTACCTTAGACATCTTCGACTGTCCCTGTTAACATGAATCATACCTCGATATAGTTAATATTTTATTATTAATCTACTGGTCTGGCGTTGTCAAATTTTATTAAAATGTGAATGTGACTGAAGACGAATACTTGAATGCGAAACCTGTAATGCATTCGCTTTAGAAATTACCACGAAACAGCTTCAGATATTCGAATTGACACGGAGATGTTTCAACTTAGTGGTGTCATTTTAACGAAAAATTCCGGGAAAATTAGAATGTTACAAAACACAGTTGAGATCTGTATAGTCATTTTCAGAAGTAATAGATGCTCATAAATAGGGAATTCTTGATAAATTCGGACGTATGAATGAAACTTCAAATTCCATGAAAGAGTTTCGTTTCATCATTATCTTCCATTCAATCTGATTTGGAATTTGCGCGGAATAGAACCAAATCAAGTTGCAGAATAACACAATGAATCACTTCGTAGTCTCTGCATAATTTTTTTTCCAAGCATAACCTCTCGATAGTGTTTATTATCAACAAAAGTGATTATTCCCAAACTTGGATTAGCTTTACGAGTTTCTTATGCCTAGATTATATAATGGCAATATGATCGCAATGCATCTATTTACGTTTGTGTATAGTGGTGCATCATGCAGCCGTAGGGTTGCCATTCTTTATCTCCTTTGTATCTGCCCTCCTCTAATAACCATTTACACGAATCACTACCTGATAATTATAAAAATGAGTGATTAATCGCAATAGTCATTTGAGAAAATGATAAATCAACTCAATGATGAGTATTACCGTAGATCAAATGAATGAGTCCATGGTAGAATACAAAGCAGACAACTAACACGGTTGCAAGTTTCTTTGCACTTGCGGCCGTTATCAAACTGATGAAATTCTCAGCTGCGGTCATAAGTATATAGTTTTTATATTGATATGATGAGTTGTTAGGAATCAATATTCCATTATTGACATTCACGACTCATCACAACGAAACATAATCACTGAATAACACTGACCACATATATTCTGAATTTTCAACACGAAAAAAGAGTGTTAGGACAGCATCTCATAAATGTATTTCATCGTTTACTGTCAATATTCTGCTCCTGATTCGATGCTATTACTGTGCCGTTATCAAAAAATCGCGCCGATAGAATGTTTATTCCGCTCAAAGTTATCTTAGCCGAAAACATTTTGTAGGTTAGTGCTATACATAGTGAAGACAGAGTGTAGAGCAGCATATACTATCCTCACAAGTTGACCCTGTGTGATTACCTCGCATCAATCTTTTCAACATCAGGCAATAAAAAAATTGACGTTGAAAGAACTCCGAATTGAGAAATCACGTATTCGCTAGTATTAACATATAAATGAAAGTGAACCGCCATACAATGTTTATCCAACGACAAGGGATGAAAAAAAAATCAGCATTCAATCCGGAGATAAAGGTAATTGAACATAAGCAACAGAATTGGCGCAGGTGCTGATCTCCAATTCCCATTCTGCTCTCAACTTACACTAGATGCCACTGTATGATAATTGAGCGATAAATTCAAATGCTACTCTCGCGCGCCTGTCTCAAGTCCAATATTTGATTATAACTTGTCAAATCATTACGACATTTATTCATAACAAGACATCTACTGGAAGTTATGCATAGACTCCGGTTCCGAAGTAATATCTGAATAAAAAAGAAGATAATATATAGTTTTAGGTTTACACTGTCAGTGAAGAGGTTATACATACGACATACGCGTATTCACAGAACTGTCAAGAATTTCCATAACTTGGAACGTCGCACATTCCTCATCAATCCTACTGCATGCTTCACAACGTCCAGAATGAATCAATATACATTTCGATCCGAATATGAATCCCTGCAAGATTCTCATGTTATTGCAAATATCAGAAATTCTATTGATCATGAAAGTCACTGTACAACCGGAAATGTATGAAATACGTAATCGAAAAGTTCAACAGGATCACCACTCTTCTTTAAGAGATTATATTATCTGGAACTATTGTCATTAGTTCTATTGAATAATATAATGAATCCAAAGCTTGCCAGCATTTAGCAATAATAACCGCATTCATTCACATCATTTCCACTTGGCATGGATTGAATTTGAAATAGCTTGCATCACAGTGAACTATAATACAATGCCCTGAAGGTGGCGATAGTTACTTTCCAGAAGATATCATTCGTTAGTTCCTAGTTCTTTTATGTTATGCATGACATACATTTCGAAACTACCTAGAAAGAAGTTTATAGAAACCCTCGCATGAATCACACTCCACGCAACTATTTCCAAGTGTTCTCCCACATTTCATATATTCCTGGATAGTTTATAGTAACATGTGGTGGGTTATATTGATAATCATCGACAATCTACTCTACACTACACGTTCAGTCATATTCCTCCAATGAATGAGCTCTCACTGCGCTATCAATGTTTCCGTTGGCGTTCCTGCGCATGCTCATGAAATTCCCGCCATGTCACGTACATATTTGTTGCCACTCGTGAATGAATGATGAATAATTGCGATGCTGAAAGAATTATTCGTTAACCAGCATATGACGACTACTTGACTATGGAAATCCCAAGAATTGATTTATCATCAACTTCGTTCATTATTTCAAAATCATAAATTTCATCTTTCTTCTCATACGACATTAAGCTATTATTGAAATGCTGTTGTTATAAAACTATAAAAATTCATGACTGTAAAAAATGGATGATAATAGGATCGATAGCAATAGGTACCAAAACTGTCAAGCTGCCTTCATCATCGCTATATATATTAAAAGCCTCCAGTTTCGCAAATGAAACAGAGGTCCGTCAGTGGATCCAATTGCGTGAGAATCATTTAGCTCATTTCTTATCTAAAATACCGTCACACAACATCTATGTGTTCATGACTTATGTATACTGCACAACATTCGGCGCCTCCAGTGACTGCCAATCCAGACTGAGAGAAAAAAACGTGTATAGTGGGGGTACGGCAGCCATTATCAATGAGGTGTCAGTGCTTGTTCAACGTGATAGAGTTTTTGGGTGTGGATTGTATGGTTTCCTGTCGTCGCGGGGACGGTAGCTAAAAGTGCGACATCAGCCAACTGTTGATATATCGTCCACGTGCACGAAAAATCACTCCATGAAACAGACGTGATAGACGAAGTAAGGTATGTGGAATGTCCCTTCATATTATTCGCTAAACAAGGTTGATATTGGATTCATCCTAATTTAACGATGACCGCAGTGAGTTGTGTCATTGTATGTCACGGCCTTGGGAAATGTGTTCAATCAGATACAGGACACTTGTGACTGCTCAAGATCGAATTTATTGAACTTACCAATGAAACGTGCTATTGTCTTTGTTTATCAATCCCATCTTAGTTGTGAGATCATCCCTTGTTTTGTCTTCGTAATGATTGTATGGTTATCAAAACATTTGATTGTTCAATCCCATCACCAGGCTTTATATCTCATCACTCTACTAGATTCTAAACCTGCATACTATTCAATTGAAAGGGGCAAATGGCTAGTGATCCATGTGATGATCAAGAATTCTATTACTAATTCGACATGTTCTGGTGGTTTGTCGAAAAACATGGCACTTCAATGGTGTGAAACATTTAGTTATGACTGAACATTTGAGAGATTCATGATTAATTGCTGCAAACAGTGTTATTCTCTTGGATATTGCTGTGCACTGATACGAATCACAAGGAACTGACCGTGTTCAGACAATCTCCAACACTTCATCGTTGAACTCAATACTTGACGCAACCTCTCATAAATACAAACTTGAGGTTTTTTCACATTCAAATCAAAAATAAAAAAGCGGGATGATTTTAAACATCATTTAGTGGAATTCTGATGTGGTCTAACGTGTCTTTCTGAATTAGAAATCGGTGCGACCACTCAATCTGGTCTGCGGTAATTAGCTTTGACCGAAGATACTATATCTTGTCAAGTTAGGATTGATTTCAAAGCATCAAAGACAATCATAGTAATTCGTTTTCAATTAGTAACGTCGGTCTTATCTGTTTCTGCTACTATGTCGGGATAAAAAGAAAATCTCCAACACAGCATTTGTTACATCATACTTATTTGGAATATTTCGGAGAAATCGTATTTATATTTGATCGGTTATTTAGCGCATTGCAATTCCGGGGCATTGAGGGTACCTAGGGTTACTTCTCAATGCTTATTTCATCACACTAACGTAGACAGTGTTCCTACGAAAGACATCCTATCCCATTCCATGATTCAAATCACTTCCTTCCCTTTGAATCACATTCGGATTGACATATAACGGGGAACGGTCATTATTATATTCACATGGCTGCGATTCTCAATCTCTGACTTATAGTAGTGAAGGAAAGAAATGGAAATTCGATTCGTACATTTGGATACAGATATGTTACTACATCTGTTCCTCTTGTTCCCTGGTGCAAATGTAGGAAGTCGACGAGTGCGATAAAAGATTCAATGATTTTTCAAGTAAATAAATTGAAATCCACAACACGGATACACTTGGAGATGATGTGAGCAGAGAAATGTTGTTATTAAATTGGCATCATCAAATTTTATCTTGAATCGAGTACTATTCTTCATATTGTATTCCTGATTGATGAACATGAAATAATCTGTTGAAAAATGTTGCTGTTACATATATGAACAATTTAATTGCTGCAATCTAGTAGGGTAGTGAACCATTGATGGTTTATCAACATTATGCGTTAATTAGCCTGATTGATTCCGGATCATCGCACATTATCCTTATTGAACCAGAGGTCATAACCACAACTCACCCCAATCAACAATCCGAATATTGTGAATCCATATTAAGCATGCGAATGGAATGATTTTGATTCATTCTTCGAAACACTAGATGTGGTGTGATCTAATTCTCGAAACTCCATCAGGGGGAACAAAATGTATTACTAGCATGGAGTGACAAGTTTAGAATTCTTCGGCATATCAGTTGCTGCAATATTTACACCTACATTTGTATTTATTTTTAAGACAACCTGAAAGTTCGCATTCACTTTCGTATGCATCCAATGATTGAGACACTCGTTCGAAAAAGCTTATCATACCAACTCTTTATGTATTTCAGATGTGAATATGAACGCCTGTTGTTTCGCTTGTATGAGATGAGGACGGTAGTGGTCATTCTTTCCTTGATTCATTCAAATAAACTCGCAGTTTTATTGCAGATTGTAAATAGTCGTGTTTTTTTTATGAAATATTCATCATAAGTTGTCACAATTTGATAGAGAAAACCGAACATCATTCATCGTACTTTGATGATCATGTATATTCGTCCCATTCTTGCAACTCATGTTTGAAAATCGGGCAGTGACTGGTATGTGCATTTCCTATGATGAAGAATTTCATTGGGCTATATAAACCTCAAGGGAAGCTGCAATTTGACAAAGATACATCACCGTTACTGGGTTTGTTAACGTAGGACTGTGCACTTATAATTGTGTACATAACCGATGCTTTTTATTTTTTGACTTTTAAAACTTGATGTTTTGCTTTAGAATAACTTGGTGCTCATTTTTTCTCAAACCGAGCTCTAAGCAACTTTTTGTGTTGCATAATTGTCAACTGTGAATTACAATTCCCTATAGCCGTTTGAACCTGTCGTAGAATAATGAGAAGTTCTTGTAACAAAATATCGATGAGAATTCACATTGAATGAATATTTTGTTGACTATCGCGATTTGTAAAGACGAAACGAAAATCACAAAATTATTTATGACTTGTATGATTATGAGAATTATGTTCGAGAGAAACAAGAAGAAAATGTCTCACTGCTAATTCTCAATGGTGGATTCTTATAATTTGAAGTCTGCCAGCTGGAGAATGTGAGTTCATGGAATACAATTGATTGATAGGAAATCAGAGTCAATCATTTGAATTTTCCATTCATGCATGCGATACAGTGCATGCAAAGCATCGGTTTCAACAATGATATTTCCAATGGCAATGTGGTGTGGCAGGAGACAATTTTAATTCGATGATATCTCAGTTCAGCGAATATATTTTCTCGTACTCATGGTCCATTATAAATTACTGTGCTATTGTGCTAACCAAATTGTAGAATCATCTAGTAGCAAATTGTAGTCATGTACAAACAATTATTAATTGTTATTCTGTTTTCGCATGTCTCCATTTACTGGAATGCACATCTCCTCAACCAGAGAATAAAATACAACTTCAAAATGCTTCATGTGACTATCTTGTTGATAAAATTACAACTTACGAAGACAGTTCCAATCATTTTACGTGTCTGCATCCAATAATCTACTGAGAAGGTTCTTCGATTCATCTTGCACCTACTGTTGGCGGATGTGAATTTCTCATATGACAGACCTACATAACAAATGTTATATCGTCGAATCGCCGTCAAATTTTTTTTATTCTGATATCTCAAAAGATAAACATTCAAGTAGACCCTAAACCATCTTCATTCCATAATTCGAATGTGAAGAGGATACAAACTAGCATTTTATTCACCCCACAGATATTATTGAGTATCACGATTTATACGTTCAAAGAAGTTTTTATAAGATGCGAATATTGGACACACTTTGACTTTTCTTAGTTTGGACGAGATATTTCTCGCGTCATCCTATAACATGTTCATTTGATGATCAACTAAAGTGATTATAAATAGAGTAGACATGAAAATTCGTGTTAGATATTTTACTCTGAACTACCTGCATAACTGATTCATTTAATACCAGTTCGCTCATTTTTTTATTTTCTGTTTCAATCATGTCTGATCTGAAAAATTGTGCCTTGGAGCAATATTGTCACTATGTGTTATTTTACGATTGAAAAAGAAATTAAAATTGGTTTTATTGATTACAGGCAGTCGAAGATACATACCACGAGAAAGCTACATCATCAAGATGCCGAAACCGGTGAGTAAATTTTGACTTTGTATTAATTTGCCTATACCCAAGTTTAAATATAACTTCCTTCGAAATATAAGTTGAGAAAATATATGTAAGGAAATATCAAAGAAAAATATCAAATCCTTCAACGATGATAAATATGATATAAGGGGCTCCTTCACCACAGTTCGAATTTCCATTATTTATCATGTCGGAGAAACACATCTCGGTTACATAAAAATTAAAAAATTTTCGTCTGTATAACGCGCATGTAGAGTTTTCCATTCAGTTCCTGCTATTTATCTCCCATTTCTTGTAGACTTCGTTAGAATATCGGTAAGACTTTCATACTGCTGAGCTTTTAGCTTTTCCAAGCATTTTAACGTCCCCTCAGCATCGATTTATTTTGAAAAGTCCGCTGATACATTCACAATCCTATACGAATATGCATACTTCGGTGCTGGAAATTTTAGTAAAGTAATGCGTCTAAACTCTGTCGTATAGGTGTGGAAGTCTGAAAATGAACTCGTTGGATATGATGTGAAATGAATGAGAAGTAGAGGAAAAACCAGCTCGCAGCATTCCCTTTAATTAATATACTCTTACAGTACATTTCCGCACATAGACGCAAGATATAATTCTCTGCGTAATCGAGTTGAGGCACCAACGTCAAATCTCTTCCGCATTTTATTGCATATATCATTGAACTCCTTTGCTCATTCGATTTCATTTCCTTCCTTGAAGGTTCTTCACTTGAAACTGCAACCGCATTCTAGAAATGGAAGAACCACTGATATATGTTTCGGAAATTTGCAATACTTTCAATTCGAATTGAAACTTATAATTCATTAATTTTCCATGGAAGCACCGATTTGATGTTCTATTGGGATACCAAATTTGGACGGTCTTCAAATTCAATTATCCAAGTTCCTGTCATTCCGAATTTCAAATCTCAAATTTTTTCAATAACCTGTCTGAGTTCGTTCGGTCTAGATTTCGAAAACTATCCACGATTCTGACACATAATAAACATGAAGTGGCAAATTCTTTGCAACATATGACGCGGAAAGTGCAGGAATCTATAGAAACTTGATTAATGTTCCACAAAAATTTTTTTTTAATCTGCCAAATCTCGGTGAAGTGTCCCTCCCCTCAAATTAAAAACTTCAAATCAAAGCACAAAAAAGCATAGCTAATAACTAGGAGAATAATGTCCTATAAGGAGTGAAGGTTTTTCCAAAATTTTGATAGGTCATTATGAATCCAGTAAACCAAAATATAATGAACTAACTGCGAATCTCTAACAGGCTAATACGGAAAACCCGGGTTTTTCGACATTCACGTGAGGACTCAATCGAGAGAAATATATATGAGTCAGAAGAGGGAAGAGTGGCATGCTTATATGTAACACAACAGGTTCTATCGTCGTTCGCCGTCCGGTAATTCCGTGTTCCGTTCGTTCCATGGATAGTTGTCGAAATGAAATACTTCCACGACACATCCCACGTTTTACTATAGCATATGCATATACTTAGGCCTGTACAAGCTGCAGGTTCACATGAACCGGGGAATGACTGGACTTTGGCATAATATAAATGGTGGGGGACACACCCAGAGACTCCAAGCTAAGAAGCTCCTATAGCTAGCGACGAAGGCAGTTGCACTTGTCTGTTGCCCCTTTGGCCTACTGTTATATCCGTGATCAATTATATAGTTTGCTGTGCCGTCAAGCCTAGCAGTCCTTTCAGTTGTTATAACGCGCTCAACAATAAGAAAAAAAAATAAAATAACAATTTAATGGAAATCCTGTGATGGCTTAGTGTAAAGTTGGAGAAATCAAGTTACTTGAATGGTTCTCGCAGAAAGTGTTGCTCATTGTGTAAACTCGAGATTCTGTGTGAATTTTCTTCATTCTCTTCTCTCTTACCCATAAAAAGATTCAGTTAACGTAAACTGCCATGGTGGCTGGATCAAAGATGGTAAGGCGCGGCTGTCAATACGCCTCCTGACTGCGGCAACTTCTCTTTATCGTTATACTTTCCGTGTTTTAGTATTAGTATATTAACAAAATTCTGTAGTTTTTGTTTATCGCGTAATTTCGGTGAAGCTAGATAATTTGGGATTGCGGTTAGCAAGGAAGTGCATCATCCAATATTGCGAATGCAATGCACGCAGGAAACCGATGATATTCTTCCTTGATTTAACCCACATTTATATCATTCTTACATGGAATATCATGAAAATTATACTTCAAAATTTTTCAAGTCATGCATTTTGCAAACGCAATGATTTTCAATACGAGTTACTGAAGTTTTATGTTATACTTTGAAATAATATTTCGAATACGTCATGCTAGCTAATCACAATCAAACATTTACTCTTTCTAAATGCCAACGTTCATTATGATATACAATGTTTTTATATCCTGTACGTCATTTTCGTCTGCATAATTTCCATGTAATTCACCTTCTGTTCCATGTACTGACACTTATAAATAATGAAGATGAACGTCAGGGTGACGACGATGGATGCGGAGCTGGAGTTCGCCATCCAGTTGGCGACTACTGGCAAACAACTCTTCGACCAAGTCGTCAAGACTATAGGATTACGTGAGGTGTGGTTCTTTGGACTCCAGTACACGGATATTAAAGGTGATCTCACGTGGATTAAACTCTACAAGAAGGTAAAGAACCATTGCCATTTTTGGTTACGCAATCATCAGATATGCATTGAATGATAAGGAATTACGTGAATCGCTCTTATCCTCCATCCTCCTAATATGTCACCCATAACATGGTTTAATGACAAAAAAAACCAGCTATTCTTAGGTGAATCGGGTTTTCACATCATTGTGATGCACCATAACAGCGAAGAGTGCATTTATAATGTTGGGTTCATTATTCATGATCATGTAGTAGCATCTTGATCTGTTTTGGAATTCGGAGGTATCGAACACACTTTGAGGATATTTGAACTTTACAATTTTATTGAGGTTTTGGTTGGCGAGAGGTATATCGGTGAAAGAAGATTAGTGTGTGTTTTGGGTCAGAAGTAGCATGAAAATTACCTCAGTTCGAAAGACTTTGAGGAAGCAACACTTCAAGACTATCATATTCGCTAAATGTGCTCGCATCATCAAACACCTGCAATGTCCAATCATTTCTTGAAAACAATGTTTCCAATTCTTTGAGGAAAATTCCATATGATGACGAAAGGTATTGGATTACCTCAGCATGTTCCATGCCGACCGGTTAGTTTAGCATCCAATTTGAACAGAATAATAATTTTCTCTCACAATTAGACCAACTGAACTGTTCGATTATCGTTTGTCACTATCCAAAAAGTGCCAATATTGTGATGTTTATTAACTTTTAAGGAGAAAATTCCGCCCTTTTCATCAAATAATGAAACTGTTTGAATTTGTATTTTGGACTAGAACTTTGTGATGCGCCTTTTTGCGAGCGAATTCTCCAATGATAACTTGACTAGCCTTGACACGCCTCAAACGACCGCGCCATTCAACGATCTGGAAGAATCCGAGACTATCGTCGAGGCTATCCCCACCATGAGAATTTGTACATAACGTCCGCCACAACACATGTGATCTTAGTAGTTCAGTAGTACCAATTTACTTCTATTCGTGCGCTTCTCCATTGTTAGCACAACGAAATTTTGACGTCATATAGGACTCAAAATTCAGACAAATTTATGCAATTATCCAAAATTGATATGATGGCACTATCAATTACCAGGTAGTCGATGAGGGACCATCGTGATTCTTATTCCTAACTTCTGAATGCTAGACACACGATTTATAAAAAAAAAAGCGAAAAAACAACGGCATATCCCATCAATCAATCGTTTTTAGTGATTTTCAATGTGTCACAATCACGTGTACGTTAGTGCACGTTACAAAAACCGGTTACGTGGTATGATTACCCGATATATTCGGTTCAAGTGCACTTCTCATAGATATTGATACCATCCACACTATTCAGAAAAAACTCCCTTCAATTTATTGGAACTGGCGAACTTTATTCTCTCTATATTATATCGTGTGAATCTGAGTAATGAATTCATGCGAATTCCGTTAGAAGAACGATGAATCCGTACATGCAGACGCAACATGTGATGATGTCACTCTATTCTGTGATCCGTGGTTGTGAGATCGAATTCCATGTTTCATAATTTTATGCGAAGACGTACCATCCTTTCACTTTTTTTTTCACTCCAACAATCAAGTTATAATACAATCAGTAATACCAAATAAAAACAATGCTGCGTCGAACAGTATATAAATATGATATTCAACCATGCGATATTTTTCTTATTCATGAAGATGTTTCTTCGAATAGGCGTGTTAATCAAAACGTTATGAGATGGTCCTTTGATGATGAACGATGTCGCAACCATCATGAGATTATCATCATAATTGTCAGAACATTTATGACTACCTTATAGATGTAACGTGTTGGAACACATCAGTATTCCCAAAGCTTATCGGCAATGGACAGAATGATCTAAGTGCGGTAAACAAATGTACATTGAAACAATACGACATGTACAAAGTAACGGTTTATGATTCTGAATTGGTACATCTCAGAAACTTCGGTTGTTTTTATCCTCACATGATGAAATTGAACTCTGTCTTCGATACAAGTTGGAAAAAAATTCGCCTTCCCGCTGTGTTTATAAGTCATAATTTTCAAGTCTAGACGCCATTCACTCAAGCAGGATTGTCTCAGCAAATCGATACATCAACGACATGACATTAAGAAAAATGAAACAGTGGTTCAGTGTATCATGCTGATATCCCTGTCCGGCACAGACAGATATTCATATGTTAATAATTGCCCGGAATATTTCTGCGCTTCTACCGCTGAAGTTGAAATAATTTCCTCATAATGCCAAAAATTGCTTTCTAATTATGTTCATTTTACTTCCCCAACTTTGTGGAATACTAATGTTATCACAATAGTTTTATCTCTGAGATGATGAGTCGATTATTAGATTTATTATTTTACATGGACATCCACAATTGGAAATGTTTATCAGAGTTCATACACCAATCTTCTAGAATCTCTTTGCCGACCCACTACAACTGAATGTATGCCAGTAGTCATACATCCCATCAAATCAATTTGCTTTCCCAAGATGTTATCATGGAACAATGACTCTTTCATAAATCACGTCGGTAAATCGCACTTTCGAAATGCGTCGAGCAGTTCATGATATTTTATGAAAACAACGATCCTACCAGTACGCTTCAGGAATTATTTCAAATTCCAGACAAAAGCTCCTGACTATGATATCCATAAACAGGAAAGATGCAGCGCATTCGGTTATGAACTGTGTGAAGGAGTGAATCAACTCATAATCATTGTGCCTGCTATGTTAGAGATTATCAACTGATATTCATCCAAATAAGTAAATGATAAGTACTGAGAAAACAGAAGTTTGCATAGGCTTCATTACGTCCGAAGTAGAGATCATCAATTTACTATAACAATTCGAGTAGTTCATATTGACAACATGATATTTAACCAGATGACTGCATAGTACTCAGCATATTCCCCAACAATAGATATGAAACTATGATCATGAAAACTGTCATCGCTATATTCTGGAAAGAAACCAATTTCTAATATTATATTCTTATGTACCGTTATAAGATGGATTCATATCATGAGTCATTCATACTTGCTACCTAGATTTTCCAACATTGCCTCGACAAAGTGGATGTAGAAAGTTCCACGTGGTACCTTGTTCACCTACTAACATCAGATGATGTGGAAATGGTGTTCATGTTATCGAGATTTTGAAGATGTTGATATCCCAATAAATAGGGAGAAACTACGACGACGCGGTGTCCGACAGTAGAATTGGAGGTCAAAGTACGTGTCCGATTGTCATAAATATATTTTCATCTGTGTATGGCTCACTGAACTATGGACTTCCGAGACACAATAGAATTCTAACGTCGTGACTTGATGGCTATAGTTTTTTGGACGTCCATCTCTGAAGTGAGACTTCAGCTTCATGTTGAATCCAACACTTCTCTGGCTTCGGAAGTGCTGGAGTAAAATGGGATCAATACTAGGTCAATGTTCGTGATGCTATTTATTCCCCCAAGAAACAAAATATTAACTATATATAACTAACTATATATAACTAAAAATATTAAAATATTAAGATCATATCACTTATTCATTTTGTTCAATTTATCCGAGTTAGTCTGGAGATATCTTTACATTCGATTCTGAGCATAATGAAACTGAATATTTGAATATTCTTCGAATGAATCAATCTATTTAAAGCCAATTCTTCCGGAATACTTATCAGTTGATACTTTTTCGTTTTTTCTTCAAAATCACTGTTAATCATTTCTCAAGGACTTGCCAGAGTGCAATTACCGTATAAGTGGAATTGCGATGTTCAACTCTGAATTATCATCCGGTTTTTCTTTCTGAGTGTGTATTTTGGATAGGAATTCGTTTTTTCCTACCCAGATCATATCTGGAGTGTTTATCATCAAATTTGTTCACTTCTCTGAAGTTTCTATCATCGATATAGTAAACTGCATGTATTCCATCTCGTTGATGTTCCAGGAGTGAGAACAATACCAAAATACATAAATGAACAAGTGAAGACAATACATGTGAAAGTTTAAGACTACAACCAAATCAGGCTCGTAGTGTTCCAGCAAATCTCAAAATAATTATTCTTATCAGACAATTATTCCATGACAGTAAAGCTCATACTCTCGCTGCAAAATTCAAGTGATTTTTATAATCATTGGATACAGTTCAGTATTCTTATAATTTTTTCGTTAGGATTCGAATCCTCTCTGTTGTACCCATGTACAATGCAGGATGAACAGAACGATGGCTGATGAATTTTCGTGAGTTCACTGTAACATGTTTTTAGGATCGTGAAACATGAATACTCACAACTGAATGATGGAAAGTATCGTTGACAATATTTCTTCGTTCAATGTCGTTCTCTGAACTTCAGTCGTTCATGATTGGTGATATAACAGAGATTCTTACATATTCTGGATTGCGGTTAGAGATTACGTTGCAGTTTCAACTTATATACGTAAGAATGATCAATTGTAAGTGAGTTTATGAGCCATGAAATTAATCGTAATCGTTTACGAAGGAAATTATTACCATGACAACATGAGATTGGAAAAAATCGGAATATTCATCATTATTGTCATTACTTCATGACTAAAAAAAGAATAATTCCTGCTCAGGAAACAGATTTGGAGACGATAGATTATGAAAGTTGAACACAATTCAACCAAAACTGATCGCATAAACTGTGCAACGCAACACAATGCGGCATGTCGTTCTAACTCATGAAAGTGGCCGCAGTTTTTCCTCAAATTATCTTGAATGCATTTTACTGTGAAAATATTTCATGCATATGAAAGCCAATATTATTCATACCGTTGTCAACTGCAAGTTCTTCAAATTCATCGAACATTTCTTCTGTTTTGTAAGATTCTGATGTGTGTGACTATAAATAAGAATCGCTGGTATTTCTGATTCAGTTCCCAATTGATTACAAAGACCGTCAGGAAAGAAGGCAATGATACTTCATGCATTAGAATGAAAATCGATTCTCCGTGATTTACTTACCTTATGAAATCATTATATGAATAATTTTTCGAATCGTTGATGGAGAATTTCTGGTGTATACACAGCTTCAATACATGTCATCATCCCATTCCGAATTCGTAGTTGCTATTGCTTTCATATCATCTGTATGCATCCTATGAAACCATGGAGTGTCCTAGATATCAGATTATAATCACGCGAAGATGTCACAGTATCATGGTAATACTAGAATTAATCGAAATTTCATAATCCAAACGAAAAATGTTTTTCAATGTAGAATTTGTTGCATGCAGCAAGGGAGTATCGTTACAAGAGTGGTGAAAAAGCAGGTAAAGAGGAAAGTTCGGAAGCTAAAGGGTTATTCGGACTCCGAATCAGAAGATGACGAATTTAACGGCGAGCTGGTAAGAGATCTATAGAAAGGTGAAGAAAAAAAAACAAAAAGAAAAAGAAGTCAAAGTATTGGAGTATCATTCTCATTTCGTAGTACAATATAAACCCAAAGTATATGAAGGAATTTTTTCCTGGGTTGGAAAATAATCATAACTCATTCACTTTTCGAACCATTTCAAGAATATGTGGCACGATTTTCATCCACCGATTTTTCCGTGTGTGCATCCTCGAATTGTAAAAATTGTTATCCTTGGGAGTTATTCGAATCCATATGCTATTGTATGGGTTCGCAAAATTCATCTCATAGTTATTTCAAGTGTTGTCTTTCGTTTCCTTTTGTGTTCGTACGTCACATGCAAATAACTTTGCACGATGTTATAAAAAGAAATGAAGTGTTTCAGTGGTATTTCATTGAACGTCAAACCACTTTCAATGAATCAACGGTTCATTTGAGTGGGTGAAAGATTCTGCAGAAAGTATCATGCAGTATCGTGAGTTTCTTTATTATAGTCAGATTTTACAGTGTACCAATGACGCAAGATCTCCACATCGCACTCCTTATATGAGATCCTTTCCATTTGATTGTTCTTCAATACTGTCTCCATTTTATATCCCCATGGAATTCAGAAGGAGGACGGAGTCTGGGGAGAGAGTTTTGTTATTCGCTATTTTTCAGTTTTTGTAAAATAAATTCAACATGAACATTCAGAACATTTCAAATAAGAGATGTTCTGAACGTTAAAAAACAAGAGTTCGGCTCCACTGACATAGCTATGCATTCAGAATTTCATCATGGAAGTCTCTCATATCGCAATGATACATCCGTTCACAATTGTGAAATAGAATGGGTGAATTTTTGTGACTATCAACAAATCTCGCATTTTTTATTGTGACACATCATACTCGAATGTCCAGGAAATTTACATGCCTTCAATAATGCTGTTATCGAATTGAATATCGCACATTAGGTCATCATTCATTCATCATTCACCATTGTGGTGACTCGCCATTATCTTGCACCATATTTTCGATTTACCATCTGATTTAGTTGAATTAGATTTGGGAAATTCAGGTCTGAGTTCACATCCATAATTCCATTCCATTATTGAAGATCATCTGGAACTTCCAATTGACTAACAAGGTGTGCACGAAAAATGATGTCTCAATTCATAAACTTACCATTTCCTTACTGGATAGAATCGGGATGGATCTGTTCAGGATATTCCATTCTACAAATCGGAACAATCAATGAGATAAAGTTCTCGTATTGATGATCAAGTAACGTCACATGGCTACTCGAGTAAACTGCAATAGCGTAAATACGACTAATAAAAAACTCGTGGAATTGCACCGCAAGAACATTTTTTGGATTTTGCGGTGGAGAAATTCCTTATGTTAACAGCTATTCATATTGGTCACAAATACTAGACGTAGGTTAGAAAATATACTTGACAACAAGGTGGATTGGAAAGACAATGTGTAGATTATAATGTTGATCCTTCACTTGTGACTTGAGTGTGATCACGTCCTAACTTCGAATCACATTAACGTTTCAACTTTCGATATCACTCATGTGTTCCCTCGTGGATTATTCTGATTTCTTTTTTTTCTTTCCTGATTGGTTGTTTGAGTGAGAAAGTGTTTTCTCCACGAGAAAGTTCTGATCAATATTATGTCAATTCAGTATTTGAGGGAGCTCCACGTGGTCACCGCAGCATTGGACTAGCAGAAAGGAAGTTGGCGGTTGATACAAGAATAAATGTCAATAAACTTTAGAGATCCCGATTAGGTCAGAGAACCAAGCAGGTTTATTTGTACTTGAACGCACATAGATTGAAAATGTTCAAATCGGTATGACAAGTTTCTGCCCAGTGGAATTTTGTTATGTAACATTTGTTTCATGAGCGAATGAGGGTTTCTTCGAACAGGTAGGAACACTTGAAGAAAGAAATTCTCGTACACTGAATTTGGTTCAATCCCTCAGATTTGGTTATATCCCTTAGAATCATTGAATTGCAAATCCTTACCAGAAACAATGGGACAATTGATAGGCCATCCCGTCATTTCATGACCCTCCATTTGACGCACGAATGTGACATAATAATTAGAGCAATATCTGTATGGTCTTTCACTTGTTTGCCGTATATTGGCTGGGACAAAGGGGTCCCTGAACAGGACACATTTGATCAATCAATACTTGAATCCAATTCACTTGTTACAACAACTGAGTGTAAAGTTGCTTAATGATCCTCAAACGTCACCCAAATTTAGATTCCCTCATATGGTTGGTCTATATTTGTAACCTCATCATCCTCTTCCGCATAAACATGTGGATTTTTCATCAGTGCATCTAACAATAGCGTAAATTATATATTCCGTATCATTGATGAATCCAACGAGATAATGTCACTCTTCCCCGTGAGAGTTGGAGCTCCATCACACTGGAACCCGCTTTCCGAAAAACCTTACTTTTCTTCGCTTATTTTCACCTACAAACGATGCTAATATATGTAGTTCCATCTTATTTGTTTGTAGTACTG
>JABMBR010012431.1:0-37149 GCA_018881525.1 Meteorus sp. PSUC_FEM 10030008 | reverse complement strand
ATGAAATATATTTATATATAACTTTCATGTACAGAGAATTCGTACCAGAAGTATTGAATTCTATGTGAATAGGTACCGGGTCGAAATTGAATTGTTGCAGTATCCAGTACCAGAGCTTTAGCAAATAATGGGTATAAATTAAAGTAGTTCCGGCGTTTCTCGAACTCCGTGTCATAAATATGAAATTAACCGCGTATAAAATCAATGTTTCATGACATATGTTCAAAAGATTTGGAGCTGATTTACTGTAAAGATTACGAGAAAATTGAATTCGAAACCGGTGAATTTAATATCTTCAACCTAACCCAGTATCAAGGCGGACGCAATGACAGCTTCGAATGTTATCGTGAAATATAATCGTTTTATCTATAGGGAGCGCGGAAGAAACATTTCGCTGTAAATAAACCTTTTATGAGACAGGGTGAATAAATTTGGACAGTTTTATAGTTTGGTTCTTCTGACAGTAATTAAGTGCTGAGTTTAAGAGGTTAGAATTGAAGACAGAGTCAGAGGATATGTGTTCAACAATAGAAGTGTATTGAATTCCTAGAGAACTAAACCTTCGAACAAAATTAATTCATTGCGAAGCAGTAACGAATGATATTTTCCAGTAAATTATTTGATGAATATCATCGCCCACCTTTTCCTGATTAATTGGCGAAGAAAAATGAAGAATTGTGAATATTTCATGTAGATCCTTTTGAGATATCACTTTGAAAGCCACGAGCAAGAAAGAAAAAGAATTTGGGCACGATACTTCGGATGCGAATAGTTGGAATGCATCCGTATTTGGCAAAGTTCTATTCTCTAACGTCGTTTACTCACAAAAGTGCCTTCAATATACTCCGCCAAACTCATATTCCTGATTAAATAAACGAAAGTAACAGAATCTCTACGAATTCAATAAAGCCAGAGTTGAAAAATATTCCACAACAAATCTCCCGAATTTCATCTAATCCCATCCATTTTGATGAAAGACATCTTTGAATGAGCCTAAAGCACAATTTACTTGTGGTATTGAATTGGTGTGGAAATACGTGCGCTTGAGTAATACTGAAAGATTAAACCACCCCACAAGCCTCTTGTTCCTCTACTGTGATCTTAGACAACCTCAACCAGGTGTCTTGATATTCCAGACATCAACTTGAGCCACCTAGGAATTAGCCGATTATGTGGAGCGTTTGATCTCGAGATCGGCCTTTCCATTACCATCAATTAATGAAAGCAAACCATCAAACTAGATGGCTTTCGGGTTTTAGCACATCAATGCAACTCATGAAAACTTATCTTATTAAATAGCTACTTATAAACGTCTACCATCCTTCGCAAACTTACTCTCTTAGTAACCTGAACAATTCATAATCGATCAGTCTCTCAATTTTCAATCGTCCAAGTATATAAAAAGTTTTCGAAGGAACAACCTCACAAAAGTAGTTAGAAGATGGATGTGGTATTGAAATTGAACGAAAACCACGAGAAGACAAGTTGCGCATGAAGTTCGTGCAAATTCTAAAATTCAATTCACTTCATTCATCGTCACCGTACTTAGTGTCTTCGGAAATTAAATGTTTATTGAGCAAACTATCATCGACAGAAATTGTACCATCCTCTTCATTCTCTTTCATAATATTCTTCGAATGCCTTTTCATTCCGTTCTACCCTTTTCTCGAAACCATCTCGGGTAATTGGTACAGAAGATAAAATAAACAGAAGTATTAATAATCTCCTTCAAGCTAACGGAATACTATTCGACTTGAAATTCTATCGAGCAAACACATAGTTTCATGAATGCATACTCATTTATAGATTGACAGTTGCCAAACAGCATTTCCTCAATCAACCAAGTACTCAAACAGTTTGCACCACAACTTGATTATACCTTGTAATGTCCTCATCACTTGTAATGGGAATCATTGCACATACTCCATTCTCGCTATCATCATTCCATGCGCTGAGTTCACAATGATCAACAATCACACAGATAATATCACACAAGTTGAAAAGTGGTTAGAAATTTGACTGTTCATCAAATCTCACCACCAGAATTTGACTCTGCAAATACTTTGTTAAGCCGATCAAAATTAGAATTTTACAAGTAGATTTATGCAGAGCTATACGTTCAATTCTGAACAACGCGTTCACATTGATTACAACTCCCACCCAGGTCACTGCTATGTTCTCTTACCAATTGAACCCTTCAACTGATGAGAAAGCCCACTATCTCTAGTCCACTGTAACTCATCGAGCCAAACATAATCTTAATCGTCCACGACACGGCGAATTGCTTGGTTTAACCTGAACAAATCGTTTACAACTTAGTTCCCAACAGGCCACTGCTAACGCAGTTGAATCACACTGCTCCACGTTGCAGAAACAGTCTACAATGCAATTTTGAATGTGTTAGTAGTACTGCACAATGTATATTCACATATACACATATAGACATAGACACATGTCTGCCTTCCACGTTCCATGGCAGATATGTGCACATATTTGTAAAATAACCAGAGTGGTAAAACCCACAGCTCCACGACGAGAAAGTGCAATAGCGTGACTGGAGTTAAATAGTATGGTAGAGAGGTAGAACCACAAAAATTCTGCACATGATAGATTCTCACATGTTTTTTGATATCTCAATTATTCAATCGCTTTCACGATTATACACGACGTGCAGATGGTAGAGATAGATCAATGATTAAATAATTTTGTGATATGCAAAGAATTTGAAATGGTACTTAGTGTAAGTGATACTTCACGAATTCATTAACGATTGGAATATTTTCTATTTGTGTAACCCTGCGAATATTCATGAGAAAGAATGAACATGGAAATACAGCAGTGATTGAGGAGAAAATTTTCTTGATTGCAAGACATGACGTTTGAAAAACTGATGAATTCCTCTGAGAATATTTCCATTTCAGAAGTCTTCGTGCCATTTCATTTGGACGAATATCAAAAAGGATTTTTTCGCTGTAGATAATTCTATTTGCTATTCAATCAAAATATTTATCTATACATTTGTATATATTTCTTGGAGAACAGGTGCCATTTTTCACGACGGTGATGAAATAAACTATGAAGCATTCATGAGAGCTCTCACAATTCTGAAAGCGGAGGAAATAGCCCCGAGCTTCGAGCTTGAACCCGTCGTCAAATGGATAAATTCAAGCACAGACAGTTTCAAGACATCACTTGCTGGCAAGTTGGCGATTTCACTGTTGTATTATTAATATTTATGCATGTCATCAACTTCAAATGAAGTCATTATTAATTGGGATGTTTTATGTATAGCGTGTAAATTATTAGAAGAAGAAGTTGCAGCAATTTTTGGCCCTACCAGTCCTCATACTCGAGAAACTGTCACGAGTATCACGTCACAATTTGAAATTCCACATATTAATTATGCATTTCGTCGTACTGATAACAAAATGTTACCACACACCACAGTCAATGTCTATCCTGACAGTGAACAAATTTCACAGGCATGTAGATGACATAAAATTATCAATTTCAATATTTTTTTATTGATGAAAATGATGATAATCAATTTTAGGCCATATCAGATTTACTGGATGCGATGAATTGGATTCAATATACAATAATTTACGAGACTGACAATGGATTATCAAGGCTTCAAAAAGCGTTGATGAAACATGGACCTAACAATTATCCCATAACAATTCGTCAACTGAAGCCAACTTATGATAGACACCATCAACCCGACTATCGACCACTTTTAAAAGAAATAGCCAATTCAACAGTTTACAATGTCATCATCGATATCGAACCACAAAACTTATTAACTATATTGAAGCAAGCACAAGAAGTCAAATTGCTTCGGGATTACTACAACTATATCATCACTTGTTTGGTATAAAATATTTTATCAAAGCTTTGTATGGTTCAATCATGTCACGAACTACTTTTCATGTCAATCACCAGATGACCTGAAACTCTTCACTGCTATTATGTTAAAGTGAAAATACTCTTTAGATCACAAAAAAAAAGAAAAGATGATGCTTTATAGTTAACTTCCTATTATGCAAGCGATTCAAGATCCAGTGAGGGCCGGAATTTTTTTTTAACATTTTCGTAATAAAAAGTTGATTAAAACAGCTCTAAACTTTATTATGTCTCTGTTTACCAAGGTAGACCAAGCATAAAATTGGGTATTTCACGAACGACATAAAAATGACTGCACGTTTTATGAACAGACGACACGTCTATATAAATGAACAATGAGTAGAGAAAAAATTTCGATCATTATTGAATTCAAAATGTATTATTAGTGAAACAGAGTAATTACAGAGTTTCACTATGACACAAATGTAAAATGCAAAGTGTCCCCTACAGGTCAGTCAACCACAGTCAAAGCAAAAAAGAACGAAGAAAACTGTACTCAAAGATAATCCTGAAACAATCACAGAAACCTGCATGTGACTTCTGTAATTGTCCGCGTTTGTAGAAAACCGGAATTAATAAGTAAATTCTCAGGAAATTCAACAGCAGTATCCGCTTACCAAAGCTGTTGACCAGTTTGAGAAGCAACTGCATATTGACATGAAGAGTTAATTAATCCGAAATTCCAGGCCATGCCTTTATCCACCTAACGCAATTAAATATTCCAGCATATACCAAGTCACATCATGTTGGAAGCTGTCAATGGATCTGAAGCCAATATAACAGCCATCCAACTTGTCACTGATGAAGCATACGACCTCGTATCGGTAACTATATAACAAATGATCATTTCAACATAACTCGACTTACTCAATAGGAAATATAAATGACTTTCCTCCGTGACATAAAGAAAGTTACCCTCAAAGAGCATTATTATGTTACAAAAGTACTCTTATTCCGTTCCTTTGAAATTTTCGAGGATTACAGTTTTATCCCTCTATTAAGCCGCCACTCTTTCGCATACCAACGTATACCATTGCGAGCGACGCTTTAAAGCCCACTTCCGGCAGTTACTTTCATCCATCTTGAGAGATAAGAGATATACTCGTTGGCGTCTGACGACAGACAACTCATGACTCTTATTTATATTAATTGTATCAAAGATTCATACGCACTGTTGAGTGATTGATTCATTGCAACTCTGAAACATTTATTTTTAGGTAGAGAGTGCATTGATCTTTGATTCAGTATTTCTACTGAACGATGCATTGGAAGCATTAGAAGCACGCAATGGAGTCAATGGTCAACGTCAACTGACAATTGAACCTCAAGCACTGTCGTGTACTGGTGAAGAAAAATATGAAGCTGGACATAACATTTCGACACTGATGCGAGAGGTCAGTACAAAAAATGAAAGAACAGTTCAATGTACTCATACCATTGCTTCTGATCAACTGAGTGGATGTCTTTTACGATAACTACCATACCGACAGCAGCCATCCATGTGGATTCAGAGTTGATGATGTGACTCTCATCCAGCATTGTAGTTTTCTAACGATATTGTACATGCTGCAGATAACGATGGAATAGAATTGCAACACATCGTTGAATTTTATTCAGAAATTCAATATTCGAATTTCCATTCTATTTTATTTTTATACATCTGATTTTTCATTTTTATATCGTTCGCAAAAGGTTGCTTCAGTTGGTCGTACAACAGGTCTGATGAAATTTAATGATAACGGTGGTAGAATATTCCACCTAACTTTTCAAGAATTTCTTTCGGGTAAAGCATTTGAATCTGGAAGCTGGGAAGATGGGGAATTGAAGGTGACAAGAACGCAACAGGATCGTGAAGCATCTCTTATTCAGAGTATCGAATCGAGGAGATTCAAAATCACGACCAAGCCTGTAAGTGGCATAGATTGAATTAATAACAATCTATTTTTATTCGGAAAATTTTTATTCCTACTGTCTTTCATTCTTCTGTTTCTGATAGGGTGATCCTTGGGCGATGGAGGTAACAGATGGTTCAACACGTGGTATTCAAGTTGGTAATAAACGTTATGAAGGATATGCATTTGATCTTATTCAAGTCATGTCGGAAGTGTTGAAATTCAAATATGACTTTGAAGTTGTTGATGCATCATATGGAAATTATAATCCAGAAACTAAACAATGGGATGGACTCATCGGTGGACTTTTAAGACGTGTAATTTGATCAGTTTCTCATCTTAATATCACGGCTATTGCCATTACTGAGATAACATGACAATACTGACACTGACATGAAAATACAATTCAGGAATCAGATATGGCAGTTTGCGATTTGACAATCACAAAAGTTCGTGAGAGCATTGTCGACTTCACAACACCGTTTATGAATCTTGGGATAAGTATATTATTCGCCAAACCTGAAAGTGAAGTTCCAGAAATGTTCACTTTCTTATCACCATTCTCAGCAGATGTTTGGATTTATATGGCTACTGCTTATTTGGCAGTTTCTGTTATGCTTTTTGTCCAAGCTAGGTATGAACATCCATCCACACATCCAACAACTCATAATCAGTTCACAACTTTTAATTCATAAATGCATATGAAAATGTTTCTGAACAGAATGGCCCCGGGTGAATGGCACAATCCACATCCGTGTGCATCCGATCCGACGGAACTAGAAAATAATTTCAACTTGAAAAATTCATTGTGGCTAACGGTCGGTTCACTTATGCAACAGGGTTCTGATATCCTACCAGCGTAAGAAACTTTTAATTAATCCAGATAAAAATTACACAATCATTTCTCCAAGAGATAATCAATATTTTATGTAGAGCATGAAATTTTTCACCATGTGAACTTATTAAATAGAAACCTTCCGACATATTTAATAACGAAACGCCTCTCCATCATCATCATCATCATCATCATCATCATTCAGGAAATCATAAGTTTTCCATTAAATCTGAAGATAGAAGCTCAACTTTAGTACATGAATCCAAATTAAATTTGCAAGAGGGAGCGAATGAAGTTGTGAAGGCCAATTTCTTGACTAGAATTCAAACATCACCAACTGCAATCAAACATCTTAATATTGTAATAAAATTTTTGTCAGAAGCAGTCTGAACTCCAAGCTTACCTTGATGTCAAAACATCCCACTACATTACTAACGCTACCGTTCCCCATCCAAACTCCTATCAAAAGCCTTCTGCTTCATAATTTTTTTCTTTCCAAATAATCAAACATAACAAAACAAATGTTTACCGGACGTATTTGTGGCGGCTTGCCACTTGTTAGCGCGTTGACACGAGCTCTAACTCTCTTCTCTTCATATACACATACATATATAGTTGTGACCACACTGAACCAGCGCGTGAACTATCTCTCTCATTCTTGCCCTGTTCCTCTCTGATGGCAGAGTGTTTGCCACGGCGTATACTATGCCGAGTATGCACTTGCTTTTGCTACCCGCACACACCATGTGTTTATATCACCCGCACTCGTAAACTTATGGGCATACGGCAAACAAACTAAAACTCTGGTGTACAGCGCACTCGTTTGCATACGACGAAACGATTGCGCGCGCGGAAAACCAACTCTCCCCTGCAGTCCCTTTCTTGCCAATTAGGAGTCGCCAAACATCTCTCTACATTTTGTGTGAGAAGAGTTGCGGTGAGACCAAAGGCGTTCTCATGTATTCTTACACGTTCTCTTAACGTTATCATATGAAACGCGTGCAGGTATATACATATTGAGATTATTCACCAGACACATTAGAATTTTTGTTTGTTTACTGATGGTGTATTCAGACGTGATTATACACGTTCAAATGTACGGAATTGGTTTCCTTACTTTATGAAGTTATTCGAATATCTCAACTCAACTTATCATGAATGGAAAAGAACTTTATAGAATTAACGAGTTTGATTGATACATAGAAGTTCAAAGTGACTCTTATTGTCCATATTTATGTTCACTACTGACTTGTTTGAAGATTGATATGAAAAATTTTGAGGTTAGCATCAACAAATCACACCACTGTTTCCATTTGTCAAATAGTGCACCATCAATCCGAATGGTTGCCAGTATGTGGTGGTTCTTCGTTCTGATAATGGTATCTTCATACACTGCCAATCTTGCTGCTTTTCTCACAGAAAAAAAAATGGGCGCAACGATTAATAATGTTGAAGATCTTGCGGCGCAATCGAAGATTAAATATGGTGCAATCAAAGGTGGATCGACTGCTTCGTTCTTTTCGGTAATATTTCAACAATAGACAATTTAATCCTACAAAATAAATCGAACTCCATTATCGTGGGATTTATAAATTTCAATCTTGTTCAAATTTTCTAGGCTTCCAATGTGACAATGTATCAAAAAATGGCCCAAACTATGGCTGATGCAAGACCCGAAGTATTTACCAAATCGAATTTAGAAGGCGTTGAACGTGTGGCAAAAGGAAAACGCACTTATGCATTTTTTATGGAATCAACTACAATTGAATACCATGTCAAACGAAATTGTGATTTGATGCAAGTGGGATCATTGTTGGACAATAAAGGCTATGGAATTGCAGTACCACCAAGTGTGTTTTTAACTTAAATTTCATCAACATCTCAAATGCCACAAATCAAATTGTCATGTGCTGCACAATTCTGAATTGCTCTCATCTCCATTTCATGAGTGGATAAATACTCCTGATATTCTCTTCCACAGATTCACCATATCGAACACAACTGAGTGGTGCAATACTACAACTACAAGAAAAAGGAATTCTGCGTGAATTGAAAGACAAATGGTGGTCGATGGGAAGTAAAAATTGCAGTGACGTTGACCCATCTGCTGATTCAGGTGCATTAACAGTGGGACATGTCGGTGGTGTTTTTCTCGTTCTAATATTCGGTTTAGCACTCTCCATATTAATCGCCGTATTTGAATTCGTTTGGAACGTTAGAAAAGTTGCGGTGGAAGAGAAGGTGAAATATCCATTCACTTGTCATGAATTATTCACCAACAATTTTCTTCTTATTAATGTAAATGAATATATTTCCATTTCAGATTACACCAAGTGAAGCATTCATTGCTGAATTGAAATTTGCTGTGAATGTATGGGCAAATGAAAAACCAATAAAAATTTCACATAGCAGTAATGCAAGTAAATCGAGCGCGAGTGATAGCGGGTTCACTCGGGCAGCCTCAACCGCACGTTCTATGGTTGGATCATTTCTTCGTCTGGATATCATTGATAAAATCGATAGAGACAAGGACATTGCCACTAGTGAAAGAAGTAACAATGGTAGAATGTAATTGTAAAATTATTTAACTCAGAATTATATCCTGATAATAATTCGACATTGTTTTCTTCTACCAATTCTACTCTTTCATACCTAAATATCAATTTCCCATCTCTATGAATTTTTAAACGAACTTTCAATTGTATTTAAATGTACGATCATCGCTGTAGGTCTGCTAATTTCAAAATACAACAATATTTAGACTGGGCCACAATAACATATTTACAACCGTCACGTATAAGCAGATATTTTTTTTCCCTTTTTCGTCTTTAGTCCACCATAAAAGAAAGACTCCCTGAGGAGAGGGTTTTTAGTTTTCGTCACTGTTCCATGTATTTCAGTGCACTTGTCCAAAATATATCTATATAGCGGCGTTTCTTTGTGTCTACGGGGACCACCAAACTTGCAGACTTGTAGAAAACGAAAAGAGATAGAAAATATAAGAAAAGAAAGCTCTCTGAGAATTACGATATCCTAATGCAGTTCAGATGAAAAAGCCAACCATAATATTAAGCATTGGGTCCTAAATTATTCACACCATCGATCTCCTGCAGTGATGTCGCACATTTCATCTTTCTTTCCTTCTTTCTTCATTATATGGCACACAGTTCCATTCGTTTGTTGGTAACGGTCATACTGTCTTTATTATTTTAGACTGTACGTCATCTGTGAAGAAACATTTATTAAAAACTTTCCAGTTCCATGACATGTCACAGAAGTTTACAACAACTCTAACCACTCTTGGATGTGTACAATAACAACAATTCACAATGTTGAATATTAGAGAAACTGAAATTTTTTTTCACCGACATAAAGTCGAGACAAATGAGATCCATGAAAAATAAGATTCAACCTCTTTGCCGATCCATTTCTATTATCTTTTCTGTTACTACGGCTCTGTTTGACGCCTCTATTTAACTTGCCGACTACACATAATAAATTTGTTTGCTCTCAACTATATTCTTGTCGGAAACAGTTCTAGATGATAATGACCCATTCTCAATTATGTTTGGTTAATTTATCATTTTTATAATTTCGTTCTTAAAGTAATCAAACTGTTGTCCAACAATGATTGACACTCCGTTAATTCACTCTAATGAATGGATCTCATTTTTCAATTAGATCCTCATAAACAACCATATCACAGTCATTTAATAATCTTTTAATTTATTCATTTAATTATAAAATGATGAAAACAATTCTGAATAAGTTGAGATATTTTCTATAGATTCTCCATTGATACCAAATAATGTTCATATGGAGATTCGCTTTTCATGGCTATCTGATAAGACAAAACATTGAAATGTTTCACATTGAATGAAACAAGTAACAAACGTAAAATTTTTTCTGTTGCACCACAAATGAACAGAGGAAACAAGAGCAACTATTTACATACACAAGTGGAGAACACTAGAGATATCTTATAAGCAGCTTCTATTCTATAATTACAGCTATAGCTAACACAATTCTAATTAAATTCCTTATCTGTCCCCTTATAAAGTGTAAATTGCAAGCTTATATATTGCTGTGGCTACACATGTATACATATATATATCACGATCAATATTCCACTTGCACGAATATCACGAACTTATGAATATATTTATTTTTTTTCCAACACATCACGATGGAAAAGGAGAAAAGAAATCAGAAAATTCCGAGCATTTTAATGATCAAATTGATTCATTTCATTATCAAATATTTTTCACAATTAACATTCAATAATCATCAGAAATGAATGAAATCTTTGAATTATTTTTTTTTTCTTCTGTCTCAGCATGGAAGTCCATTCCACTTGGTATCTAAACAATGTAGCATGTCATATTTATGTACAGTACATTGCAATTATGTAATAGAGTCTCGTAAACAAATTCAAGACGAAAGAAGAACTCGGAGCAAATTGTGAAGGAAATAAAATAAAACCACACGCTTTTTACCGTGCTCACTGAATGCAGTGATCTGCACCACGAGATTCGAATGAAATTGTTCATCCGGAGTACTAAATTTCCCCAGTCGTATCATTTTATGTTACTAATGTCCAAGTATCTCTGCAATATTTTTTTATCACACTTATCATGAAAATATTGTTCATAAAAACATCATCAAATTTCATTCATTCTCAATACTTCATCAATTGTCAAACAATTGAACCACATCACAAAAATGTCTGACGAAAACTCATCATTTTCCTTCAATACATAAATTCTGTAAAATTACAAATGTGAAATTCTCCATTCAACCAGGAACTCTGATTTTTTATTGCCTCATTAACTCACATTGGTCTTCATGCACATTCCTCAATCAATAATTAAAGAGATGGATGTTTCTCAATGCATCAATGTTGAATACTCCCTCAATAATTTGTGTTGATGTGGGCTGATTCAAAGGATTTTATACGAAGAATCACGCGTCTTGTGTGTATGCCGCGCAACGGCAAAACGGAAACCCCGCTGCGACAGTCTGGATGCCTATAACCAACAACGCGCGATGTGTGCCCGCGATACCATCGTGTATTATTTCTTTCCTTCACTTTGCATACCGTTGTGTCTCTCGTCAAGGAGATCGACTTGAACTCTCCTACGCACCAATTTTTTTTTTCTCCCACCATCTTTCACCCTCTCTCACATTTATAATTATCCCGCAAATTCTTTTGCTAACAAACATCTGCAATAATTTATCCACCATAAATACTCCAACATTATCTCCAATATCCATAACATAAATCTGAACAAAGCAAAATAAAAAAAAAGAAGAAAAAAAAACTTCAAAAACATTTTTATACAGTTATAAATATTTTTTTCTATAATTTTGTTCATTGAACTGCAAGAAATACAATTCGTCGCGCGTAGCTCGGGAGTGAATCGAAAATGAGGCATGAAAGCATAAGCGTAACTGAGATCATTAGACGCGGAGACCTTTGAGAAAAGCCGGATGTGATAACATGGAAAATTTGTGGTGCCGACGCCGACATTGCCACCACTGCTACCATATCGCCGCCGGCATTGTCGTCATCGTCATCGTCATCGTCATCGTCGGAGAAGAGATAGGGGCATTATCCAGCCCTCTCAGCATCAGCTTCGGTTTCATCGGTGAAACTGGAGAGAAAGATAGAGCAGTCGGCACTCCGGCAAAGGCAGTCACGAATCCTCTCCTGCTGGTAAACACGCCAAGAATTCCCGGGGCCATGGCCCGGGCTCGATGAAACCTCTCTCAACTATATATACATACACATTCTACTTTAGTTCTATTCCCTCCCCCCGTCCTCCCCCTTTGCTTCAACCCGTCCTTCCACCACCCCTTTAGAATATCGTTTCACTCTCTCTCTCCCGCCCTATCTCCCTCTTATACTCAAACGTGAAGGTGAAGCCCCCGATATACACTCGCTTATCCCCAAAAGAATCGCTCCTGACTTTTGTCGGTACATTTTTCCGCCGGTCTTTGAGTAATGGAAGTCGACCGAAATCAATTTCAATTCCGAAATGGCCGGGGACCGACGCGGTTCGCCGCTTTGAAACTCGCGGGGCCCCGCTTATTTATTTATCCTTTTTTTTTCTCCTCTTTTTTATTTCATTATTCTTTTTTTTTCTCTCGTTTTCTATACTGCTTCTTCATGGGTTTCTTATTCATCTTCTCATTCAATCCCTTATTTTTTTATCATTATCATCATCATCAATTTGTTTTGTTCTTTATTTTGTATTCATATCCGTATTTTATACATATCAAAGATTTATTTATCAGAATGATGGGTGAGGTACGATGGAATATGAAAGAGCATCGTTTCGTTCGTCTTGCCAAAATGTTCATTCACGTGAGATAAGGGTTTTACAACTCTGTATATATCTGTGCGAGTTTACTTGTGTATTTATATATAGTTTCATTTTCATGTGTGCGAGTGGTTGCTATTATGATTTTACCGCTTATTGAGCCACAAAACGAAATGCAACGACAATATTACCAGACGGTGAAACTCGTAAAATTTTCAAAGTTCTTGTTACTTTTTGTTTTATTATATCATTGATGCTGACTATAATTTTTATATTTCGCATTTAGCACATCTGGTCTTATCGCAATGAACAAAATTCTTGTAAACATAAAATTGTTGCAGTTTTTTGGAAGAGAAATATTTTTTGTCCACTTGAGAAAATGAAAACGTTGATGGAGGCAAAAAAATTAATTAAAATAAATTATTTCAATGTTTGATATTTTGTTTCATAGAAATATTTTTCTCAGTACTTGAAACGATCAAAATAAAATTCCCAAAAACTACCTTGACGTCATTTATAAATTTTTAATTATGCTACATGGAAAAAATAATGTTGGGAAATATTGATAGGACAGAAACTGTTAATTCATATACACTCGAAATTTTCTCATTCATGATTTGAGAGTGACAAAAAAAAAGGCAGTAAGATGTTTTCATATTAACTGAATCGATGAAGGGCCGCAGAATGAATCATAATAGTTATATAAGTTGGTTAATTTACATAGTGTTAGTTAAAAATCAATAATGTTGATTTTGATGACGTAAACTCGTATCGATTTCGGACGTCCCGCCGTGGCTCATGCGGGCCCAATAAAGGCACCGCGTTGACCTACTATTTTTAAATCGCCGTATACGCAAACTTTACCCCGCCATGAGTCGCATATAAGGACAGCATCATTTTTTTATCACCATATCATTTCCATATTAAATATAAAAAGTTCTTATGAATAAAAGTTTTGATGAGTAATGAAAATTGATGAATCATTCGTAAATTGGAGCAGATAAATCTGATTGATAATAAAAGGACCAACTGAAATGACTTTTTCCCTCGCATAAAAGTCCTCCCTAGAAAATTTTAGATAAAAAACTAAATTCATAATGAAATAGTTGGGAAAATTTCCAATCACTCAATTGCAATCTCCATATCAGAAGAATCAAATTTTAATGTGATAAATAATTATCACAGTAATACAAAAATTATCCTCATGTAGAACCTTTGAACAACCCTTAAAATATCAAAAAACTGAACTCAATCGAAATCATCAGAAGCGAAGATAAAATTGTCAAACAAATACTCCAAAAAATAAATCAATAAAACGCATCTACCATCAATGAAAGATCCAAAAGCCCAATAAAACGATAATAAATCACAGATGACAGTTTCGCCGAAACAAACATTACCCCTCGATCTAACCTCACGATATCAAATTTAAAAAATCGGAATTTGTCACGTCGCAGAATACACAAATACACGCACCCCATGAACGATGCTTAATAATAACAGACGAGCAATTTATCCTCACTAAAAACCCTGATGGCATCCGTCGTCAAGTACTTCTCTATAGCGTCATTGGATGAATATTTCCAAGAGCAAAATGCTGATGGGGGCCCCCCAATCTATGACACACCGCGCGCAAGAGAAATCGGTATATGAGATCGCATCGGTTGATCGATCACAGGCCGAATAAACATTATTATTCTACCACTCCCTTTCCCGATACTTATCCAACTCGTCGGCGGTATCCCCTCTATATTATATGGCATTCCGCTGTTCTCTTAATCCGTCTGTCTCTTTATTCACCACCACCACACATCTACAAATATATTCTCCATTTTTTTTTTCTTTCCATTTTCATTCGTGCCGTGAGAAAAATTATAACGCGATCATCGATCGAATCCCGGAGTGAAACGTTTTTAAATTAATGAAACAAGAAAAATATTTCGTTTTCTCTTAGAAATATTTTTTTCTTTTTTTAATTAATTTCTTACAAACACTTCGTTAATCTTCTTATCCATATATAAACAGAGTAAAGTTAATTATCCACACGACAATTGTTCCTTATCCGAACAACATATGTATACACAAACGCATACAAGTAGCAGAAGCGTTTATGTACAGTATCACGAAGCGCAAACAACAGTTCTCCCTTTATCGGCTTGAATGATTCAACGTCGCCGACTTGGCGGCATTTTCATATATCCATTTCGCCGCATACGTGTTACCATCCATGGACATCAGAGACAACTTCCGATCTTTTGAATATTCCTGAGACGAACTACAACTGGCTTCTCGCACGCCTTATATGTACACATCTTTGAACGTCTCTTGGCGCCCTGATGTCGTCGTTTGGGCATCAGCTTTACTTATATACACAGTGTTATATGTGCTATACAACTTTTATATATCTGTACTTATATGCATATGCATCAGTCTATATCGCGAGAATTTATCTCTCATCTTTGCCGCCCTCTACGCGTCGTGATTCACGATAAATCAATTATATTAAATACATTCTACGAATTTTACTTACAAAACATTTTTTTTTTTCAGTTGGTATCGATTTATCGGTGGATTGTTTATGCAGTTTTTTTGTTAGGGGTGTTCGTGTTTGGTTGTACAAAGAGAATAGCGGTGAGTAGTTATGATGGGGTTGGTATTTTTTAGGGAATGTCGGTAGTTGAATGGGAATTAACGAAACGATGATGATCAGTTGATGACCAAAAATCGGATTGACATTCTCTGTTATTAATTATTAGTTTAAAATTTTTAATGTAGCATGGAATTATAACAATTTCGGTGGTGAAAATAAAGAAATAAATCGCTAAATTTATCGCATTTTCATTTATTATTGTCATTCAGTAAATGATGATAATTCTGTCAGATCTCAAAGCGACTAAAGTAACAGAAGTTTATTCTTCGCTCCGTTTACCTTCTCTACAGAACAAATTTTTCAAATAAACCTATCTATCTAAATATGTATTTTAACCCATTAAATAAAACCGAAACTACATAAAAAAAAAAGAAGTCTATTAAAAAATTCTAAACATTCTCCCTCAACATTGTGATCTGTCGTCTGTCATCCCTTCTTTACAACTATTACCAGGAAGCAATAAAAAATTCTTAAAACCCACATAAAATTATAGCCACTAAAATTTTACAATGAAAAACCCTACAGCTCTCATCCACTTATTAAATGTGTAACATTGAAATCCCCACTAATTTTTATCAACAATTCCACTCCAACACTCCACAAATTTCCTCAACAACCCACACATTTTCGTTCTATCTCTCCACTGTAAAAGCTCTTCCGCGTATTTTACACAAATTTTTATAATTCTTTTTAATTCGCCTCCATCCCCCTATCCACCATCAAATATTTATACGAGAAAAATAAAGTCGTCTACAAACAGTAATGCAAACATGACATAAATAATGCACACGATAAATTGTACAGATTTAATATATAAATAGAGAGGATAACAAGACTGAAAAGAAAACAGACAAAAGTAAGTGAGTGAGAGAAATAGAATAAATGGAAGGAAGAAAAGTTGTGAGTAGAGGGGATGATATAGCGTATGTATGCAGTACAAGAACTGTGCTGAAAAGAAAGAATCGCCGCGGCAAAGTTCAAAGCATTGGTGACATGTGACCGGCATTGTAAAGTGAAGCTCTATGCTGTTATATGCTTTTCTATTACGCCGAAATATACCTCGGCTTTGTATTGGCGCCCACTGCCGCCCCTTATTATAACGCGCGTTCATGTTGGCTCTTGTCTCTCCATTTTATATATAAAACCCCACATATTCATATGCGTACTTGTACAAGTACAAAAACACCATAAATTCATCATCATGGTGATAGAAAAGTGCACTGATCCATCATCACACGCTCATAGCAAAGCATAAAACATTTTTTTTCACCCTCTGTGTCAACAATACAACAATAAAATTTTCGTTACGGTTTAGTTATTCAACAATTCGCGTTTTTATTATTCGTTCTTGAATTATTCTTTGTTGCTAAGACGTAGACGAGCATCCAAAAGATTCAGCCTGATGATTTTCGAATTTTTTTTCAAATGATTTCAATCATATCAAGAATGAAAACCAATTCAATGGACCTAAATATTCTGAATGATAAGATGTCACTCTAAAATAGCAATAAAATTACAAAAATAAAAAACAAAAGATAAGGGTAAAATGATCAAAAATAACCCCAACCATATTCCCACTGATTAAAAAATATTCCACAACCCTCTTCACCCTCATCGCCATCAACAATCCAACTTAACTCCCAATAATTTCCTCACGAACCATTTCAAAATTATCCATTCATAAATATTCTAAACACCCCAACGACTTTCGAAGATGAAAATTGCATGAAGCTACATAAAGCTCACCGAAAAAATTAGCCAACATCAACAAAACTCCGTCACATTAGTTGAATTAGCCCTACACATTAAACTATACCAGTTAGGTCAATAGGTAGAGGCCATGATAAATAGAAAATACGGAATATCCAAGGGCGGCAAGATGAAAGAAACGCTGATGTTTACATAATAGTGGTCCACGATGATCCCCACCCTTTCTACACACCGCGATGAACATAAATCCATAATATTAATATATCTATATATATTTATTTGACTCTGTCTTTTTCTCCAACATCTTTGACACGTTCATTCTCTCTTTTGTTTCCTCACGAGCCATCGATATAGACCATGTTGTATTTCTTCATCCCTGTATATATACTTGTGTGTCTCTTACCCCCATCCACTGTCCCGACCTTTGGAAACATCAAAAGCACCGACAGGCACCGATGCGCACCTGCCTCCCGTCACGCACACATCAACGCCAGTTATATACATCTCTCATACCATCCCCATATTCTCACTCCTATCAAAGCCCCAACCTCATTACCCCCCACAGCCAACAAAGAACGTATGACGTTTAACTACACGTTTATATCTATAGACATTTGTGAGTTAATTGACTAAACAAGTGAAAATAACTCGCGCAATTTATTTCATACGATTTAATTATTTATTCACACATTTAAACATTTTAATTGTAATAAATGTTTGATGTTAATAAATGGACAATTGAATAATGGTGTAAATTGAAATTGTTGATGGATTATTTATGTGTTTTAATCATTACGTTAATGTCATCATGTGATCAATAAATAAAAATGAATATAAATGTGTATGGACTATTAAAAGGATTTAGTGATGATGGTTTAAAAATATATAGAAAAAAAAAAGTAATAAGAGAATGATGGTGGAAAAATATTATCAAAGGATGTTTAAATGGTGGGAGAAAAGATAAATCGAGAGAAGGAGGGGATGAAAGGCGCCGACGAGCACCAAGTGCACTCTCTCACTGGCTTCTCTCTTATACAGACTTCTTTTCTATACCAGGTGATGCAGTGTATACGAAGAGAGGGACAATATTAACCGCCATATCTTTATTCCTTCTTTGCTCTCTATCATTCTCTTTTACCTCTCGCGCCTGTGTAATGCAATCAACGCTTTTTATCTTACAATATATCCATTAACTATAGCGAACGATTTGTATTTGTATTTGACATTTCTAATGATTTTCAACATCGCTTATTAATTCATTTCTGTTTATTTGCCTGTTGTAATGTTTTTTTTTTTTTTTCGTCTTTTATTCTTCTTGGAACACACAAAACTGATGTGCGATGACATTAAAATTTTGGACTGTCCGAATTTGACTTTATCGTTCAACTATCTATAATGTCTAGACAGCTTTTTAAAAGAAGATTAATGAATTGCAGAAACACACATTGCGTCATTATATAGAATTATATATATTTATTATGTATCCCGTTCGACATCAAATTTTTTGATTTAATTATACATAAAAATTCGAGAACGAACCATACGAAAATTGATAGCAGTTCAAAAGAATTATTCAAATGAGAAAATCGTATAATTAATCAATTAATTCCGGATAAATCATTGAACTAAGAAGAAAAAACAAAATTAAATGAGTGAATTAATAACGAACAATATTAAAATATCAATTAATAGCAGCGAAAAATATTGCAATCTCATTTTTTTTTTTTTCAACATTTTTGAATAATAAAATTAAATGCTAATTAATGCTTTATAATTGTCATCGCGGGAATGTGATAAAATTAATGGAAAAAAGAAGGGAAAAACATGGGCGAATGTATATATGAAACTTGCAACACAAATGATGATTACTAAAACATGGTAGTGTATGCGCGTTAGCGTTTGCGCGCGGGTGATATTATACATTACGAAAAGAAATCGAGACACACCGCATTTGGCTCGTAAAGTCGCCATGGCATTAATGCGGCCAGTCATTTATCTCAGATTTTATAGTTCTTACCCCACGGCCCCGATTTAATGTAACCCGAACGACCATACACTCTGATGCTGTGGCAGTGCCGCGTCAGTATATGAGAATAAGAGGGAAGAAAATATGTTCATATGTATATATTTACACACACAACAGCTCTTCGAAAATTATCATCGCGGCTAAAAGTGCTGCGCGATATTCGTAAACGATTGGTTGAATCTGATCAGAAGCAGCAGCCAGAAGCCGCATACAAAACTGCGCGATGTTGCGTGGTGAATTTCAAAGACTCACTTGAATGAAAAACGTACATGAACACGAATATATGAAGTATTTATGTATGAAAGTGTAAACAAACGTTAATTAAATATTCAAAGTGGTGAGGTATTGTTGCGAATATTTTGCACAGTAATTAATAAACGTCGTCAGTTTATTGTTGAAGAGAAATGGAAATGGTGAAGAGAGATGAGAAGAATGAAATGTTAATTGTTCTATTAAATTTTGTAATGTTCATCTGGTTGGTAATGAGCAGATGATGAATGTGACATTTTTAATGGGGGGGAGTCATTATGCAAGAATATTCAGAAACATTTACGAATATCAAAGTGTTAGGTGGACATGGGCGAACCGTTGTATGAGCAATTGCTGTGTTGGATTATTAATAACGATGTGAGAAAATATGTCGCATTTCGTTCAAATTGAGAGGAAAATTATCAATTTTACTTGAATGTGTTCGATCGATATCGAAGACTTTTACGTAGGGTATAATAAAGAGAAATTGAATGCCACTTTCCATACATTGTTCTCTCGAAATTGCAATAAACGTCATTTCCAAATGTACAACAGCGAATTTAATTAGTTGAAGAATTCCAATACCAACCATGTTACAAACTTAAACAACATCAAATGAAACTGCAACATTTTCCATGCTTCGATGTATTTTTCTCTATAACCTAAAAATGTGTACTAAAAATTCACGACAACATCAATAAAATCTACAAATCCAACTCTACAACATAACAATCACTCAACTCACCCCTCACAACAAAGTTCATGTAGTAATTTTTCCAAACCCGTGATGAGAAAAAAAATTCCAATAACAGAATTATTTTCGATACTCATCATCAATAATTTACACTACGTCCATTAAAACTTTGTACAAACTTCACACATTATGACCGATGCGTACATGTACTGATTTATTTCGTAGGGGTTGTACATGAATTATACATCTGCAATTGTAAATGCCTGATAGATAGTTGCAGGGTATTTTCTAAACCATCACAACAACACCAAAGACCACAAAACAAGCATGAGAAAGTATTATGGCACATCGTGATCATTAGCGACTTCATGAGGAGAAAAGCAAGCGAGCAATAGAATGAGAAAGAACATCTACCATATATATCTATATACTAACTGCAATGCAAGGATGTTTTCTTACTCATCGTGTGTTCTCTTTTTCTATATATCGTTTGCTCGCACACGTTCGCGGGCGCACGGTATGTGCTGCTTCCAGAGAACTTGTCCGCGGGGCACCCATCGATTCGAGAGAATAAAGACCCGGCTTCTTCCTACTTTTTTTTTCTCCCCGTTTCGTTTATATTTACCTTTTTCTTTTTCGCTCTTTTTTTTCTGTTCTTTCGTTTCGCGCGCACCTTTTGCCACGAACGAGCGCGGCTGCGAGCGCCGTTAAAGGCCTCAACGTCGCGTGTACTGAAGTGATATAACTAAAGAAGACAGAGAAACAACAACGTGTACATATAAATGAAAGAAAGAATGGGACATAATGGCTACTTAATCAATTTTTATGTTTCTAATATCATCGATGTGTTTTTTTTCGAAATTGTTATTGGACGTTGAAAGAATTTTCATTTTTTGAAAAAAGAAAGGTGAATTATTGGTAATTAACGAAATTTTTTTTCAATGTAGCAAGATGATGAGGTAAAAGTTACGATCAAAGTCGAGTTCGTTTGCACAGTCATTGATGTGACATTTCTCTTGAATATTCCAATGGATTCAGAAAATATTTCTTGATGAAGTGCCCCAGATATTTCTTTGACTATATTCGTCGAAGTATTCCGTATCACTGCGGATTTGAGATTGGAGGTGATATACTTGGTACTTTATTTGATTCGACGTAGAATCCAGAGTCTACGTAAATATTTGACATATATCCGATGAATTTTATACGAATTAAAAGCAGCATAATATCGAACAGTCCTTTCGGATTTTTCGTTTGAACTCATTCTGGAATTCAATTTTCTTTTCCGGGTCTATTCGTTGACGATACAGGGGAAAAAATTAAATACCGGGACAATTTTGGATACATGAAATTCAATTTTTCGCGAAATTTTAGAGCAAAACCCGCAGTAGATTGACAAATAATATAGAGACATGAATTTTACAATTGTTAATACCCCAGTTTTCTCAAACAATGTAAGTCTAATCGATCTTGATGAAGATAATGTTGAATTCAATAAAACCGTGAATAATGTCCATTCGCACAATGAATTTTCTTCTTTCTAGATAAATGTGAAAAACAAAGTTGAAAAATAACGTAAATGTTCTTCAGTATAAAATATTGTTGTCTTAGCAATTCATTATGGAGAAATAATGGATAAAAAAGAGAATGAAAAGAAAGATCGTAGACAAGAAGGGCTCTTGATCTTGTAAAAACCTTATCTTTGAGATTGGAACGTCTTTTATTATTTTTAAGTGCATTTATAAATTGAATAAATGAAACCGATAAATTTCAGGAACTACATAAATCTTGAAATGTGGTAAAGAGATAGAAATAACAGTAGACATGAATTTGGCACAACTATACAAAGCGAATCCGTTTCTTACCTCTCTAAAACAAAATGGAGATGTTTAATATATCGAATACGAATGTTTGTATGTCGTTCTATTTGGTGATTCGTATCTATTTAATCAAGGGTCGATTTATCCTGCATTGTTCCTGCTTCATATTATGAGGGGAATTTCTCTGGAAAAAGTTTTCTTTAGGTAGGTAGTTTTGTGGCTTCCCACAAGGGTATTAGGATTCAGCAATTTGGTGAGTTAGCTGACGAAGTCCAACGTTGAAACTTAATTGTGTCGGAGGGCTTTACTTAATGGTTAGTTTAGTTCTTTTATCTAACAATACCCTCACTCGTGAGATTGATTCAATGATTATGATGATGGTCCCAATATTTTAGTGTGTCGCCTCATTCCATAATGAAAAAAATATGAAGAAATCACCATTTCACAATGAATCACACCCAATCCAAAAATAAAAACATCAAACTATTGAGAATGATCGCAATTAGAATAAATTTACTAGTTAAAATTTGTTAAACATTTCTAAAAACCAACTGGATGCTAAAATTATCTGTGAAATTCGTATCATCCATTGAAATGATGAACTAAAATTTTCAAAGAAGAATTATTTAAATCTGAAATCTCGATGCTATCATGTCCCATGCTGTTCTTCACTCCTCCCGAACCAAAAATGTCCTCAAAAACTCATCACCATAAAACTAAGTCGCATCTAAAATCCTGAGAATATCATCGCCTAATCATTCCACTGACATATCCCACTTCGTCCACTCATTCATTCAGCCTTTTCTTCTTTCCAGACGATGACAACTCATCACTGAGGCGAACTTGATGAAGATTAATGATATGAATCCCTTCTAAATACTCATCCATCCGTACACATAAAAACGAGGATGTAAAGAAAGTAGAAACGTTACTAAAAATTGTGTAAATCCTCGGACACTCGGTCCCTTTGAACAGTAAAAGGCTCGTTATCATTATACGCGTATCAGTGTTAGCTCTTGCAGACACGAGCCGGGTACGACAAACGGCAACGAGCAAATCTCAACGAAATGCTTTTATAGAGCTGCTTAAACCAGGACAACGAGTCAAGGGACATCAGGGTCGTGGCGAATCGATGCAGAGTTCAGTATTTGCACCCAGAACGAGCAAGTGAGATAGATACCAGAGAAAATAGAATGAAAAAATAATAAAAATAAAAGGAAACGAGAGAAGTTTTGAAGTGGAAAAGAGATAAAGAAAGAAGGAGAAACTTTCATTGTCGTTGAATAGGGCCCAAGAGAGAAGTGAGACAGAGACTCGCGACAAGTCCACCTGCGAGCGAGTCAACTTCCTTTTGTCGGCACAGTAACACGGGTCTGTTTCGGTGCTTTGATCTTTGCCCGTGTCTAGATCCATTGGGCAAGCACAACGCGCACGCACTGAAAGAAATGAATATAAACCGAAAATCAATGCTATATACTTATACACCGCACCTACCACCCCTCACATGTGAATGTATAAATTGTTATGAAAGAGATGAGGAGGTTTTTAAAGAATTGAAATATTTATTAATTGGCATTAAAGACGATAGAATTGATGTTTTAATTGAGTTAGCGCCAGAATTTTGGTGGAGGGTCATTCGCAAACTGCTGTTTTTATCTTGTTGATGAGATACAAAGATGTTTTTGTTCTTGTATGTGGTGTGAACGTGTGGCGGAAAATTTGTGCCACGTAACTTTTTGTGTCTTCTTTATTGCATTTAGAAGTTGTACAAATTTCTTATTTGGACATTGTGCAATTTATGGTTTTTATAAGGGAGAAGATAAATTATGATGTTGGTGGGACAAGTTGCGATTGCAACTAACAATGAGAAATTATTGCACTGAGATTCGTGATTTGGGGATATCTTGGGTGTGAACATTTTCTAAATTTCAGATGAAGTCAAGAAAGATTTGGAACTTTGTATGAAAATAAATTTAATTCTGCTCCAATCTGATGACATCTGTGGCCAGTTAGAATTCTAGGAAAGCGATAATAATTCCACGTCACGATTACTTTTTAAGAGGTGAAGTTACAGTGATGTAATATAATTCTGAATCGCCATTTTGATGATCAGTGAATGAGAAAAGTATAAATTTTAACGGACGGTGATACGAAAATTCTCAAGTCGTTTATTACAGAATTTTTGTGACTTTTGTGAGGATGACAATTTATGGACTTGATGAAGAATCTTTGCCGTGTTCAAATATTTAATCGCTAGCAAAGTTGAAATGGATGAGAATCATCGACGAATGAGAAGCTTCAACACAAAATTTACGATGTTAAATTCAGCTGTTATTGTTAATCATTTTGAAAAATCCGTAGAAAATACGAATGAGCTCTACACTTGGATGATTCTGGACATGGCATAAGGATATCACAATTTTCAATTTGCAACGTTACTAAAATCACAATACAGCTCTCCAAGAATTTACCGAAGGACATTCCTGCTTTTTCCAACGTCCATGTCAAATCTTAAACTTCACAGCGTAGCGAACTAAACTTCTGTTGCGTTCGCTAGAAAAACTTCAAGTCAATTGACTACATAGATTACCAAGAGATTAGATTTACAATCGGTGAATTTGACATGTAAAGAGATGGGTGGTCGAATTTCTTTTAAAAGACGTTATTCTGTTTTTGTGAAACGCGTAAAAAACTAATTCACCACGGACAATTTTGTAGGGTTTCATCATATGGCCCAGCTAAAACCAACTATAACAGATCGCACTTTACCACAACTGCGTAAAAAGTTATAAACTAAAAACCAGAAAAATAATCGCAAATTTAACAAAAACGATAGTTTCCACCACGAAAAAATTTGTCTCCATCCCAACTTTTCTAGATATTTCTGCTTTTGCAAAAAAACAACGCATCCAATAAATTTTCATCAAAAAATCAAATTAAAAATACATTTCAAATATTTCAAATAGAAAAGAGCGAAAAACAGATACTTTCCGCGTTTTGATCTTCAAAATAAAGGACATCAGCGGAAGCGGTTGAATAAAAGAGAAACAAAAAAAAACAAGTGAGACAAAAGTGAAGTGTGCAAAAGGGTGGGTACCGCAGGAGCAGAAATAAGAGGACCACGCCGCTCGAAAGTGTGGCAATTAAAGGTGGAATGATTGAGCGCGCGGGGTAAACTGATGTATATAAGTAGTGAGGCGGCAGAGAAGTGTGGTGTGTTTCACAGTAAGAGAGCAAGGAGGAAGAAAACGACATGGCAAAACCGCATAGGGTGGTGATTATACGGCTGTTAAACGTTAGCGCGCGACCCAGAAACACTATATATATAAACACAAAAACAGAGAAAGATAGAGAAAACAATAATAATAAAGAGAGACGGAAGAGAAAGAAAGTTGATTTGTACTGAACAATATGAGAAAAATATCAAGCGCGATAATACCAAAAAAAAATATAATCAAAAGGCTGAACCATTTAACCTATCCAATTAAATTCTATATCCAATAAATTTTTTTTCCTCACTTTCTACATTAATTTTCTCGATATAATGAAATTTATATCACAGGATATTTTTTTTTTCTTCCAAAACACTTCACCGTGTTGCAGGTGCACCAAAATTAGACACACTTTTTCCGATGATTGCTATTGGTTCCACGCGTTTCAAAGTAAAATGAAAGGTGTATAGTGGGCGTTGATTCCTTGAAGCAGGACACCACGTTGATCGTTTGGAAGGAAAAAACGATTTTTTCTTTCATTATTGACGCTCTATAATTTAATTCTTCCTAATAACGAATGGTACATGATTCTGATTCGAATAAATGTTCATTAAAAGTTGAGTTCAACATTTAAATGTTTTTCTTTTTGTTCTTTATATATCAAAAAAAAAAGATAAACTTTTTTCCCCAGATGTTTCATAACTCCTCCCATTCATCCCTTCTCTATCATTCTTTTCTGTTGCGAATAAACAGAAAAGGAGAAAAAAACTTTCTTCAACCACTAACATCAACATTCCCTCCTGATCTCATTCAATTCACAAGATAGACAACAACCCCAAGAAAACAACACACAAGCATGGAAAAAAAAAACTACGCACACACAGACGAACAAAACAAGTCTCCAAGAGTGGGGATTGACTACGATACTACCACACTACCTCACTCTTTATATCTCTCGCACGAAAGCTGGCGGCAGTCTTCGGTTCCTCCTGTACTATATCCCTTCATCGCATTTTGTTTCCTTCCTATATACAACTACGGCGCCTAAACTATCACGAAATTTTAGTCAGTGAGAATTCAACAGAGTAACGACCACCGTCGCTGAACTCTCAACATCGTCCAGTTCACCATTTATTAATCACAACTTATCAACTCAATCAACACATCATCACAATCTCGAAGTGCATCTACATCACAAACAAAACCTCCATCAACTCGTCAAATAATTTCTTTACATTGTCAATTATTCTACATTGATAAATTCGTAACTAAAAACACAACACAGCAATTTTTATCATAAAAAATTTTTTTTTACTTGAGAATCCATCGTGAGACAAGGTGTCAAAATCAGCAAAGGAAAAAGAAGGAAGGGAGACTTGAAAGAGACGGCGGCACGGTGGTCAAAGTGGCGCGGCGGCAATACAAAATCCCGGCAGCAGTGTGGTGCACGCTCTCGTCCGGGACGCACGCGTGCCGGGGCGAAACACTGAATGATAGAGCGAGAAAGGGAATAATATAACCAGTGAAAGGGTGCGAAAGAGAAGAAGAGGAGAAGAAGAAGAAGAAAAAAGTAGAAGAGTGAATGAGGTGGAAGGGAATGAGAGTGAAACAGAAACAAAAATAAGTAACGGGGAGAAAAAGTGCAAGAGGTGAAAATAAATAATAATAAATAGTGGAGGGGTGAGCAATGTTATTGTGTGTTATATTGTGAATATATACATATATGTTTTTATATGTATATGAGTGTGTGTACATGTAATATCGCCATGTGTTTTCCCACGTGACTACGTGACCCTCGTGAACTTCATCATCAACTGGGGGGGTAGGGGAAACAAAAAAAATTGCAACGAAAAAAGTGTTAGTGTGGATACATTGTTGTTTGTGAATGGTGGGGTGGAGAAAGAAGAAGAGGAGAAAAAAAATGTACGATGTGATGAATGTGGTTTTTGAAGTTTACAAATATACAAATACAATGATGCTATCAATTTTAAACAATTTGTTTATTGTATTGATATTTATATTTGAATTCTGTAGTGAACATTGATTGTTTAAAAATCGGTATGCAAAGAAAGACTCGGGACTTTGTGAAATTTATACAATAAACGATATTTTCTGTTTTTCCATCGGCAGAAATGTCACTAAATTTTCAGGTAAATAACAAATTTTCATTTACATTCTGATATTTGAATTGGGTGAATTATTGAGTAGCTATAAAAGTATGGAATTGGTTCATTTTTATCGATGTTTATTATTGTCTTGCCATAACTGATAATTTTGCTCATGAAACGTTGATGCATTCATCATGAAAATGTCACTCATGAAATTCATGCATGACAATATCTCGTTTTTTTTTCGTTATGTCTCATCGAAAATAAGAATAATAACACAAACAGGATGCAAAAAAATATGAACGTTGTGGAAGGAAGAAAAAAAAAGTGTTGGCTATTGATGAGAATAATCCAAGACGACGCGAATAAATTTACCGGTGATGATGAAGAATCTCGGGCAGAAGTACGAAAGAAAAGAGAGGGATGGTGGAGTGTGTGCGGTTCAAGTCTGTTTACGTCGGGCCTTCGCCTGTGATCTCGCGTGCCACGCATAGCTTTGGGCGCCCTCCGTGTATCGTGAATGCGTTCTTCTTTCGTCTCTCTTAACGTCCAGTTGTGCTCTAAAATCTTTCATTTCATCTACCTATATATTCAACTGCGAGAATTTTCATTCGTTTAATTGTCACAATTAATTAAACAAAAACAGTAAAAGCTCAAAAAAATAAAATCTTCAACACAATGAATAATTCATTTCACCAAAAACACTTTCTCGTTACAAACTAATAAATTCATAATTTCAATTCCATCCTCAAAACTTTTCCATTATAAATTAAAAGAAAACAACTTTTCCATCCCAACTAAAATTCAACAAGATAAAACCATAAAATGAAAAGAAAATAATGAGAAAATTCGTGAGATTTCATTTGCTGCAGAATCTTTCTCCTCAATTTCTTTCGTCTATGATAAAACAAAATGAAAAAAATGAATAAACGTTTATATTGATAAATCGCTATGAGGAAGAGGTAAAGGAGGATGCTTTACATGAGACAAGCGCCAGTGTGGCATAAGTATGCGCGGCATCAACGTCACGCAGCGACGACTAGTAATATATAGATATAGAACGAAGGTAGGCGAGCGAACGACGAACGCGCGATGCTTCTGGCTTCGAACGGGGCGGTGAGCAATTAGCGACACAGCGGCGAGATCAGAGGCCGAGGGCGGGGTGGGAGGCGGCCTAATTACACACGGTACCGGCCGACTTCAAAGGAGCCGCCAGTTCCACTATACTCCGTGTATAGGCCGCATCCCCCCCACCATAACCTCCACCACAACCCCACCACCCTACCATTGTATATATACTAAACTCTCTTTCTCTCGTTCTCTCCCTTTTGGCGGACGACGTATATATAACAACCATCAACATACACCACTTTTCCATCAACTTTTCTTCATTCTCGTGAACTTTGTGTACATTATTACACACCAACCAACAACAAACTATTTTATTACAAATTTTGTTTACGTCTTATCAAGTTTGAAATATTGGAAAACATCTTTTTTAATATGGTAAACATGGATAAAGAAGCTGAAACATGAGTTTGGTAAATAGCAATTTAAATGGTTTGGGCTGAAGATATTAAAAATGAATTTGTTGAGGGAAATTGGAGGGAGGAAGTGATGGATACTTATAGGTAATGTGAGAATGGGATTAATGAAAAAAATGTTTGATTTATTTATTCTGTAAAATCAAATTGAGAAAGAATTTTTTTAATTTAACAGACAGGTGAAAAAATTCTCAGTTATTTTGATTTATAAATATTGAAAATATTAACATGTTGCATTATTCATCTGTGCTCGTAGTGAAAACCAGCGAAATTAACAATTAAATTTGATTCATGTAAATTCATCCATGAAAATACCATTCAATTTCAATTCTTCATTCAATAATTTATCCAACATGACTCAAATCTAAAAATCATCATAAATCTCAAATTTTTTCACATTCAAATCCTGAGGAAAAAAAATTAGAAAATTTTCTCTCACCTTCAATAACCGACCAACTCAATTGAATACAAATCACAATTTTATCATCAACAATTTGACGAAGAGTATCAAAAACTCACAAAGGAGATTGTAAAAATGTAAATAGATATTTACAATGTAAAATAGAATTTTTCCCACATAATATTTTTATATTGTCACGCGAGTCATTGATAGTTTTGAGATCCCTAACGTTCATATAAACAAGCATACATACATTTATACATATATGTGTATATATGTGACGTACATCAACATTGCTGAAGCGAAGCTACGCGAGCCAAAGTACACGTGGACGGGCACGCGTCGCAGCGTGGAAGCGAGAGCAAAACCAGTTATATTATAGATTATGTCGAAAGGATGAGGTGCGGGCCATCAGGAGACGAAGAACAAGAGGAAGAAAGTAAAGAGAAACAAAAGAAAAAAAAAATAATGCGTTATATATATGATGAGAATGAAAAATATTTGACGTGAATAAAATCAAAAGGAATAATACTAAAAATAAAAAATAAAAAGTGCAATGGCATCGTAACAGAGTGGGCAGCAGTTTTCAGAGGGTTGCATAAATTCTCAGCAGAAAATACTTCCCCCTTTGAGTCATCAGTCAAGTCTTTGAGATCAAACTCGAGCAACCTCCTTATTATACGTTAGTATATTTAAAAGAGAAAAATTGCAGTCTTTTGGCGATTTTGGCTAGCTCTGAAAGCGCTAAAGATCAAACGAACGAATATATATCACATCCTAAACATCCAGTCCGCAATACCCGTTCACACAAACTATATATACATACTCGTGAAATATATACAATGCGCGTAGTTTACATTCAACACAATCACAACAGTAAAAGCCACGAAGTAGATTTCAATGAAGGAGAAAATAGTGAAGATTTCATTGAAATATTTCTACCTTCAAATGTTCTCGTATCCAGTGAAGAACATTTTTATCTTGCAATATATATTTGAATAGATGAAAGGGATCATTTATATGAAAATTTGAGAAATGAAGTCACGAAGACGTTTCAAACATAAAAAATCACATTTCAAAAATGTTAAGTAGAAATATTTTACCGAAAATTTCCAAGTTATTCCAATTTCATCCGTCAAATAATTATCAAATAATTTATGTTATAATTCGAAATATGATGCACATGTAATTTATTTCTAATCATTTCTCGCTCTTATTCCGCTTCAATTTATTTTTTCATCAGAATTTTCACTATGACGTTGGAAAGAGCACGGTCAAATGTGCATTTGACCATACTCAACGCGCTTCCTTTGTAGAAATGCCGTCTATATATATGTCGTGGCCGGGGCAACTCTTTCGCTTCCGTAAAAGTAATGTGCTATATAGCAAACCCACACGGTTTAATACTATAACGTCCGCGTGCCAGTTGAACACGCGTGAAGAATCTTCAAGGCGGATTCTTGAAATGAGCCCCCTTCCATGTGAAATAATTGTCTACGCATCTTTGACGCGCTACCGCAACCATTTGCTCGTAAGCTTCATACATTAATGGCCACTTAATCTAAATAATAAATTGTACAATAAAAATAAATGACATATCGTTAATTAATAAAATCAACAATAGTGAAAATGTGAATTAATGTGGACCATGTTAAAATTTCACTTGGATTATTATTTATAGTCATTTGTCCCAACTTGGCACGAAACAAAAGAAAGTTGATAAGATGATGAGCATATATGGGTAAAAACATCAGAGAGACATAATAAACTTGCGTATAAGTCAACTCACAAAGCGAAACTGCGCGAAGACAGTGAGAGAAAAATAAAATGAGAGCCCGCAGTCGCGTCGTTGAACGCGGCAAAATGCGAGTGAGGATAGTGGAGAAGTTAGCTCGAATACGGTGTAGGCGGCACATCAAAGGCGCACCTCGGGCGTGAACGAGCGAGCGGTCACGCGGCTCAAGTAGAGAGCGGAAGACACCGCCACCACCACCACTGCCAATCCGCTCTCTGTATACCACAACGCACCAAGAGCATTTCAATATATTTACTTCGATGGACCACCGCCAGCATTATCGGCAAAACGTCAAAATCAGCTGCCACGACTGTCACGCTTCACTCAATATACGTTCTTGATATTTATTGCGATATCCGTCGTGTATAAATATAAATACTTTATGGAATATCATCATAAACTTGCACTGAGGCAAAAATATTTACGTTTTCGTCAAATAGGAAATAGAAAATTTCTCGTTAGATATGGAATAATTCTGTATGGAGGATAAAATATTTACGGAATGAAACTTCAGGAATGATTGCCACATGTCACTGTCATTTCATTTGAATTATCGACAATCTTCTCTATTTGACAATATTTTATATGAAAAGGTAAAATCCTTAAGGAGAATTTTCATCACACTCTTGATCTAAACCCAAATTTATTCTTTCCTTGAACAAGAGAGAAATTGTCAGGTCATGAAAAGTTATTCTTCAGTATGAACAACTCAATTTTTCTTCTGTAATAAAAATTGATGGATCCACTGTGACAGTTGTCATATATCAACCCTCATCAAACAGAGATTTGTTGTCACTATCATACTTGGATCCCACCAAACAAGAAAATATGGAACACGAAAATGCAGTCTTGAATTCGATGTATTCAAGTATCAACAGCTCAAGAATATTCACAACCATCTCAGTGAAACACTTTCCGAAAATATTTGAATAACAAGGTAGTTCATTACCTGAACCTGATTCTTCCTATTTTCTAATTCAAATTCTGTTATCCACCTCAATAAAAATCATCTAAAGAAGGGATGAAATAGCACGAGCAAGTGCGAACAAACGTATTGCAACAGCATCAACAATAACAGTAACACACATCGCGATTGGACGGCACTCCCTTTGAAGCCATGTTCGTCCCATGCTAGTGGCGTTCCGTACCTTCCTTTCGTACTAAAACGTCGGGATGAAACGATCAACCGCTTTGGCAGGGAAGATGTATGGGAGATGTAGATGTGCGAGAAGAAATGCCGGCGATTCGTCGATTGAGATGTTTCCAACGCCAACTGACACACTACCAATGTTAAGTATCGACTTGAGAGAGTATGAAAGAAAGATTGCAACAGAAGATCCAAAATCAAAAAAAAAAATCTCTGATAAACAACTTCATGAATCAACATTTATTGTCATTTTCATACCAACTTGGTGATGGAAACAAGTCAATGCTGATGATAATGAATAATAAATTATGATCATGAGCTTCATAATGATCCTCATCATTATCATCAGCACCCATAGTAATGATGATGGTAATCGGTGAACGCGTCAACAATCTCTCGCAAGAAAATCAAAGGGTGGCGAGAACCACAAGTTACTCTGTACACTACGCGCATTAGTTATTTTTAACTCGTTTACGTCTACACAACGCTGGTCTACATCACAGCCCATATACACGAGCGCACGCTCATCTTCTTTGGTTATACTGGCGAATTGCCCATCATCATAAGTTGAAATGACCAAAGTGATATCGTGAGTGAAGCCCATATCTGTCATAATAAAAAAATTAATGCATGGTGAATAACCGACAATCATGTGGGCATCATTGAGCTGGCGTTCAATTTTTTGGCGAACGTTTATCCCTCTTTTATTTGTCTTTAAAAAAAAAAATTAACATCCATTCATTTTCATCATTTTTTCAATGAAACAATGGAATAAAACTTCAAACTGGTCTAATGTGAAGAGTAATCCAAACTACCGATGAACAAAGTGATTAAAACACACTCGAGATGATCAATAAATTTTTATATCAACATTTTCTCGATGTTGTTTATCAAGTTTATACGCACAGGCTGATATGTTTCAGTACCGGTGATACGGATCATTATGAGCCTCCTGACCACATATCTATCTCTCACTCATTCTCATTCATTTGAAAATGTGTATTAGATATATACAATCTAGGGAAGTCCCTAAAGAGGAGTAGAATCTACAGAACTCTGTATATATTGTGAGTGCGTCCGATCTCTCTGTCGCTTCTTAAGTTATAACGGCGGCACCTTTCATCTTACAGCTTCTGTTTCTACGGTGTTCCCGCTGGCGGCTACCGTCCTGGAACTCGACCCTAATCGCCTGTGACGGTGCCAGAAAAAAAGAAAAAGAAAAGAGAGAGAAACAAAGAAAAAAAAAGACAGAATAAAAATTAAGACTTTCAACATCCCGCAAATGACTCGACAATTTTGATTCAATCGCTTTTACTGCCGGTTTAGGTTGAAATCAATTCAAATGTGGAGAAAAAATATACACACGTATATAAATAAAAATAAAGAAGCACAAGGAAGAAAAATAAAACAAAATGATAAAAGCCAGTATGATTAAAATTCACTTCCGAATCCGCCTCTAAAGCTGGAACGAAACATAATCCTTCGGGGCTGACCCAAAGTCCAGGGCACAAATTTATAGAGAGATAAATTATGAGGCGAGATCATATAATGCCGGCAGATCGGATCGGTAAAAGGGAAGGAACCTCGGGTGAACACGGCTACCGGATTGCCATGCTCGCAAATAAGTCCTCTCTTTTCATCTCTCTTGTTTCTTTTCCCACTCAAGAGCTCACCCCGTATCCTCATCTCGTTCGATGCGCATCGCTAACTCGCCCCAGGTGCCGACAAACTCGTCCACCTCGCCAAGATCCCGCGCGTAACCATCAAGCGGGTTTCCACACGATGTGAAGCGACGCACTTGATGTTGGCGCAATGGCCAATCTTTCTACCTTCATTTATATATATATATACCTGCATCACTCAGCTTCATGTTGCTCCATAACATACATCCGAAACGGATATGAGATGTTCATTAACAGTCACGCAATCTTCGAAACTCCATAAATAAATTTCTGTTTATGTTTTTTTTTTAATTTATAAATAATTTTCGCATTTTTTATTTCAGATTGTTCTTTGCCTCATGGCACTGACCACTGTCATTTTTGCTGATGAAAAATCAACAAACACATTGTCAGTGTCATCAAGTCCACCTGCGGGTCAAAGTAAAACAATTCAGAAGCTCATTAAGATTTTGGAGAAATATAGTCAAGAGGGACACAAAGGCCTGAAGAAAGTTTATCTAAGTAATCGATCGATCACATGCAATGATGGCTCTCAAGCAGGATTTTATTTGAGGAAATCTCATGGCTCAAAGAAGTGGATTATTTTCCTTGAAGGCGGATGGTACTGTCATGATCAAAAGAGTTGTCGGAATAGATGGCTGAAAGTTCGACATTTTATGACGTCAACGCAGTGGTCTGAAACACGTGATGGTATGTTTTTGACTTACGTAAGACTATTGACAGATTGCTAATTAAAATCAACATGAAAATGACTCAATAAATATTTTATATATTAATTTACAGTTGGTGGCATTCTATCACCAAATCCAGAAGAAAATCCTCATTGGTGGAATGTTAATCATGTGTGAGTATAATGTTGAGAAAAAATGTTCTATTTTGTGTCAGGATGACAAGAAAATTGAAAAACTTGGTTATTACCCAATTCTGTTTATTAAAATAACTTGGATATTTTCGTCTCGTCAGGTTTGTACCCTATTGCACGAGTGACAGCTGGAGCGGTACTAGATCGTCTCCAAATGATATGTTTTCCTTCATGGGAGCAGAAATTGTTTCTCAAGTGGTTCGTGATCTCGTACCACTTGGTCTCGACAATGCGAGCTCTTTGCTTCTCGCTGGCAGCAGTGCTGGTGGCACTGGTGTTATGTTGAATTTGGATCACGTCCACAGTCTCGTACATCATGAATTGGGATTGAAACACGTTGCAGTACGCGGTGTTAGTGATTCTGGATGGTTTTTAGACAGAGCACCATATTCACCGAATGGTTTATCACCGGTTGAAGCAGTGAGGAAGGGGATGGAATTATGGCACGCACGTATGCCAAAAAATTGCGCTGTTCAGCATCCCCATGAGCCATGGAGATGTTATTTCGGATATAGACTTTATCCAACTCTAAGTGGTAAATGCTTTTGTCTATTTGGAATCCTTTTTTTACTTTTCGTGTTCGAATTCTCTGGATCAAACAACAATCGTAGTAATATAAGATCCATAATTTGTATTGTTCTATTTCAGCCCCACTTTTCGTATTTCAATGGCTCTTTGACGAAGCACAAATGACAGCAGACAATGTCGGTGCACCGGTAACAAAACAACAATGGGACTACATTCATAAAATGGGTGACAGTTTACGCCAGACGTTCGACAATGTTACTGCTGTGTTTGCACCGAGTTGTATAAGTCACAATGTCCTGACAAAACGTGACTGGCAATTGGTGAAAATCGATTCAGTAACACTTCCTCAAGCACTTCACTGTTGGGAAAAAAGCTCTCCCAATAACAATCATCGTGTCAATGAGTAAGCATTTTTTCCATCGTATTTTTCGGATAGTTCGTTATATTCATAATGAGATGATCGGAATCTAACTGTTACCACGAATTATTCTAGAACGAGTATCCAATTACAAACGAATCTATCATGCGCGAAAACAGTTCGCAAACTTCCGCGACTCGGTCGTAAAAAGGGCAACAACACAATTTCAGTGAACGGAAAAAACCACCGTAATAATGGTACGGCTGTTCATATCAGACAAAATGGAACTGATGTTGGTGGAAAGGTGAAGCTTGACAATAATAATGGTTCAATTGAAAAAAGGCATAATAAGAGACGAAGACGAAGACGAAAGCACAAGGGAAAACGCAGAGAACGTAATAAGGATGGTGCAAAAAATGAAAGAAAGGAAAAACATCCTAGGCGAAGAGAAGGTACGAGTAGGAGTTGTACAATTCTATCCGACTTTTACTTTTCTATTACTCACTTCCATTTTTCATTTTGTCTGACAACTATTGTGCTTTATTTGCTTATACAGGTCGGAGACAGAGGAACAAATTCAATGGGAATAACCACACTTTTGCATTGAATGGTACACGACCTCAACGTTCAGTGAAACCATCAACCGCGCGGAAATGCGTGCAAGGATGTCACTTTCGTCTTATTGAGCGATGCACTTGGCCGCAATGCAATCACAGTTGTCCAAAACTTCACAATCCTTTTACTGGCGAAGAAATGGACTTTATTGAGTTATTGAAAAGCTTCGGACTCGACATGAAAAGTGTCGCAAATGCACTTGGAATTGACATTAATACATTGAACAATATGGATCACGACGAGTTATTGAATTTGCTGACTCAGCAGGCAAATTGATAGCTCTGAGTACGATAAAAGAAAATAAGAACAAAGAGAACTACAGAAATGCATTTCATGTTGTCAAACAAAAATAAAAGGAGGTTGAAATTAATATCATTCAGCTCCATTGGATGCACTTAAATGAAAGAAGGAACTAGCCGACATTCTGATTAAGCACGAACACAAAAAAATAAATACATGTCCGTATTTAGGATGGTAATATTCAACCAAACAACTGTATATATGAAAAACTACCGTAACAGTTTACACTAATGTAACTTCAATGACCTAAATCTATATACCAGTTTTATTTATTCTAGTTTAGAAATAAATTAATCTCATATAGTATATATGTGGTTTGAAAGATGAAGATAGGGCCGATTTTTTTTACTACAAAATATTCACATTCGTCAACAACATTGCAATGTGGCGTCACTACGCATTTATCTCAGATTAAAAACAAAAGAGGAACATAACGGTTCGTGTTCTAGAGAAGTACCAAAGGTACATGTTCGTTTATTATTAATATTTTAATTAT
>JABMBR010012420.1:0-37194 GCA_018881525.1 Meteorus sp. PSUC_FEM 10030008 | reverse complement strand
ATATATATATATATATACGTATGATCATTATTCATGTGTGTGGTCGTTATGTCGTACATTATTTTCACTTAATTGATTCAATTCACCCAATCGTTTGTCTTCATAATTGTTTTTTATTCTTCACTTTATTTTTTTTTTTGGCTACGTACTCTCAAATTTTCCTTCGCTTATATATCGGTATACACCATTATAATTATAATAAATATGTTACAGCATAATCAATAATAGAACGTGCTCGATAAAACTAATTTACAATAAAAATTACACAATAATTAATAAAGACAATAATAATGATGATTGATAATAATAATAATTATAATAATTAAGATTGTCTGGAGACGAGAAGATATTATTTCTCTGTGAAAATTCATAATACTTTTGTAATGAAGTTGCAACCCAATCTTGGAAGATGTCTGTCGCAATTGCTAAGCAATTTCCATTTTTTATTCTACAAGCTGTAGTCAAAATCAAGTTACGGAGGAGTTTCACGTGGAATGGATCATCGGTGATTTCGTTGAAAGATAACGATGAATAGATTGGTTCCAAAACACGTTCAATGTATCTCTAGAAATTTGCATTCAAAATCACTATATTCGAGCACACGTACAATTGAACCTTTGCAGTATAGAAAGTATATTGAGAAACTTGAGTCACCTGCAATGAATTAAGCAAACTCGGCAAATCCCCAAGGATTTGGATGAGAAAATTGAAAGATTTCACTGCAGATAACCATGGTTCGTATTCCGTTTCATGTACAAGATAATTACCAAGTTTAAAAGGAATTTTATAATCAATGTATCCGGCTCTGGCAAGATTGAAGGCATCGTCTGTGAGAGTAGCTCGGATTATGCGACCCAATCCAGTGAATCTTCTTGAATTCAAATGCGTTATTAGTAAGTTCCAATTGATCATGTCATAGTTTATACGATAATATCCGACTTTCTCATCATCACCGATGACCCAATCGACTGATTCAAAATTTGCATTTATCTCAATTTTTCTGTCTTTGGGGCTCATCCAGATCGAGCCAAACTTAGACATATTGGAATTTCTTTGCGATTTCGAAGCTAAGTTCAATGGAATCCACCATGTTGATTCTCTTTTACGGTTCGCATTCTGATTCAAATGGAATCGCTCTTGAGAAATTTCTATTACGTTGGATGAATAGTTTCTTACAATCGTAATGACGGGGAACCCAGGCTCATTAGCGTAAGTTTCAATTACTTCCCCAATATCGATGTTCAGTCCGAATTTTCCTGATATCGCACTATAATTTCGCAAATGTGTATATAATATGGAAGGAGTTACGAAGCTATACGACCTAGAACATTGATAAAACTGTACTACGATATCGATCAGGAGGTTTATCTCAAGAAAAATCACAATGAAAAATTATCATCAACCTATCAACCAAATACGATCGCAAAGCTAGTTTGAATGATTCTTGTCCCATTATATTTTGTACCATTCGGACGATAGCTGCTCCCTTATTATACGCGGAAAAATCCAGAAAGCCAAGTACCTCGTCAGCCACACCAGAACCTCTGCCATTCATAGTTCTATTGTGATCTGCAGCATCATCTTGAAATACATCTTGCAGATTCTCCACGACGAACATATTCATTACTCTATTATGTGGATAAACTATCGACCGAATGAAATAGGAAAAATACGTGGCAAATCCTTCCTTCAACCATGCAACATCCCAATGTTGTGGAGTGACAAGATTACCAAACCAAGTATGAGAATACTCATGAGCCATTATGCTAAGTCCATCTTGAATTGATTTAGTTGGGGCCACATCAGTTTCAACGAGAACTACGGACTCTCTGAATGTAATCATACCCCAATTTTCCATTGCGTGGAAGTTAAAGTCTGGAACTGCTATGTGCTCCAATTTTCTGATTGGATTTTCCATATCCATCCACAATCCAAGTGTTGAATAAATTATTCTGCCTTCATTCAATGCGAGAGATCCATTTCTTATCATCGATTGTCGCAACCACATTCCGAAATCAATAGAATTTGATGAATGTTGATATCCAAAATCATGAACTGCCCAGCCAAATACGTATGTTGACATTATCGGTGTTTCTTCCATTGTAGTCAGTATATAATTCGTTCCATCACTAAAAATGAGAAGTCCATGATAAAATTATAAGAACTTAATAATCAACGAATGATTTTACATTATATCGGTTTTTTCTATTTGAGTGTTTGATGTAACAGTGTAATTGTCGTAATGTCCAATCCGAAGCTTGAACGTTGCTTTCAAATACGGTTCATCAAAGCAGGGGAATGCTCTTCTGGCGAATGTTGGTGAAAATTGTGTCACCGCTATCCATCTGGAACAATTATACAATAAATAATGGTGATTCGTGAACTATACTGGTGCCACCCTAGGATGATAGATTCCCTCATCAATAATTTTTCTCACAGAGACTTGTGTGGTTGCAAACACTGGTAACTGCGTGTCGCATCAAAAATCGTGAAAATGATTCTATCATCCTACAGATGCAATTTTCATAATTTAATGGCACGCTTGATGTTACTTTTCATCTCCATTCACTGCATACGTACTCCGATAAAAGCCAAACACATCGTCACGAATTTCACCTTTGAATGTTAAAGACATCGAATAATCACCGGGTTCCAGTGTCTGAGTTACTGCTATAATGTAAAATTGTTTTTCAGTGTCATAAACTTGAGATGAAATTACGACAAATTGGTTCTGGTCATCCAGGAGTTGTGTACAGTCTTCATGGATTCCTAAACCATTAACATTGAGAATGATTGAATTCGTTTGTCTAGTAACACTTATGTTGATTGAAACTTGTCCACTATAGGTAAAATTATTCCATGAACGTGGCATCCACAGTGTCAACTCATAAGACGTTGGGTGAGCATTTTCAGGTAGTCGATGAAGATCTCTTGAAACTTCAAGGCATTCACCCACTGAATACTGCGTGCACATCGTAGTCCACAAATGTATGATCGGCCACATAATGAGATACATCATGCGAGAAATTGTCCACGAATAGTAATTCTTCAGCAATGTTAATCATAAAGCCGCGATGAGGTAACTGGGTATGTTTCGATTCTCGATTCTTTTTATGAATCTTATACTAACATATTGTTATCTATCAACTGATACGACAATATATCAGTATATCAATCTGCGGATATCTTTACAGAAATATGATTCTGTGGACTTTATCGATATTTTTTTTCATGTAACTCTGGTCTCCTTGATCCCAATAGAGTCTCCCTTTTTCGAATGATTGAACGATGTTCCATCAATCATTTCTTCGATGATATATCCAGAAACTCATGATCATAAACATCGTCATCTATTAATTTGATGTCGCATTCCAGAAACTTTGGCACGAGGATTTGGAAGCGAAGAACAGCTCTCATTATCGTACATGTATTTTAACCACACTAAATCCGTATTTCTCCTGCGCACACTTTCCATTTAGTCATCGCTTCTCTGGTGGGTTTCAAAGAAAAGTTCGATTTCGCTTACAAGAGACAATGGAATCTTTTAGAACAATGAGGATGGAGTTTTGAAATGAATAATTACGTGGATTCAACCAGCGTCGCTACTGCCATTTAATGAGCTCGCTATGACTTAATGAGGTTGCTCCACGTTCTCCTCAATGAATCTTTCAAACTATCATCATCATTATTATTGAATCACACTCTAGATACACTTGATTATACCAGTATATGCGTCCCATAGACAACTTTTCTTCCGTTCTAAACATGGTTCATTGCACTATATTTCGCTGTAAGTATGAATAGTAATCAAATATTCTGAACAAAATTTAGCTTCACGGAATATAGTTGGAAGGCGAACGATGTTTGTTCTTCACCTGCTACCAAGCGGTAGATAAAACATTAATAGTTTCGAATCTTTTGCAGTGGGATGAGAAACAGTGCCGCTTAACTGAAACTGTCTAAAAGAATGTGAATATGAATTACTTGTATACTGGGGCTCCATCTTCATAATATTTTCAACTCGTGATTGAAGCAATAATGGATCACTATCCATGTTCAATTTTGAAAAGGTTTTCGTGATCAAGAGATCCTATTCCAATTTTGTCAAGTCAACAGTTATCCAGTACCGGAATTGGTGTCTTTGAATGTAGTCATATAGGACTTCGAATGCAATTGACAAAACTTGATCACCATTCAATGGAGTCCGGTGAAAGGAATAGTGAGAAATCAAGTCGTAATGAGAAAAGTTCAGAATAACAAAATTGTAGAATCAAGAACATGTCAGGAATTGGGATCCATGTAGATTGCTTTGAAGTCAATGATAAAAAGAAATAAACTTCTATGACTTTCGTTCTGTAAATTTTCGGACAGTGTTTTCAAGGTTATATTATTATCAGCTGGATTCTGATACCCCAAGAGTAGGGAACAGCCAATCGCGGTATGTTTGGACCACAATGTCTATAGAATAGGAAAAATACTTATAGTAAGTTACGCATCTGACTGTTATTGATACACATCCAACAAACTCATTGTCTACTTGATCTATTGTCCCATCTTTTGGTTTTCCCAGTACATAATATTTTATCTGTGACATTTACGTTTTACCCTTGATTCTTCTCACCTCAGATTATGAAAGTGTTTATCATTCAATAATGATCAAACCTGAAGACTCATTGATTACGTTTCTTCCAGTCAAATTCTTTTCTTATGGCGCGATCTTCGAGTGTGAATCAATATGAATGCCATGATATACAAAACTTTAGGGATACAGAAGGTTCAAATAAGTAGAACGTAGACTTTGCTTTTGTTATCTATACGAAAAGAAAGACTTCCTGCTCGATGTATATCGTTGGGTTTAAATTCTTTGATGGAAGTCTCTCATTTTATTATACTTGGAACGAATTATAGAAGGTCAAGTTGTAAAATGCGAACCATTCAAAATAGATGGTGGAGCCTCAAAAGCACATGATAAAGGTATTGCAGGTGAAAGAAAAATCAAAATCATGGCCGCAGGATATTGTAAATAGATATTGTATACTTGGAATTTCTCCATCGGCCCGTCCGTTCCCCTCCGAATTTTTAAACGATAACGACAGGAACACGAAGACAAATGTTTGGTGGGTATAGTACTGGTAGTGGTAGATAGGCTTGAGGTTTCATCGGACTACCCTCAGGCATGTCGCGCGCCTTGCTATAGCCTGCAATCATCCGCGATGACTGAGAACGTGACACGCGCGGGCTGTACTGGCGTTGGGATGTCGTGCCAACGGCGATGTTGAAACGATCCGTTAATATCCGACCACGTCTACCCCTGCGGTTGTGCCAGAAAAAAATTTCTGAGTGGAGAGACCGAGAGCATATATGTTTGATGAAAGCATGAATATTTTTATCTCAATGTTTTTCTTCTCAGTGGAAAAAAAAATTTATTCTTCTTCGTAAACCGATGGCTTCGTGGCCATGGCCGATGAATTCGTGGCTTTTCTGGAAGGGATAGGAGAGAAATTATTTTGCTTCCTGTAATGACGCTGGAGGCTGTCATAATTTACTTAAAGATTTTAAGAGACGAATTCTGTATATTAAGTGACTTCATTGATTGATTTTGTCGTTGTGTTCCTGTCAATTGTGGATTAACGTATACTTAAACATTTGCTATGGCACGAACCTTTCGAGGTTCGATGTTTCGTCGCTCTCAAGTGGAGAGAAGATAATGTTCTGGCATTTCCTCCGTGAGTGATGGGGCGATGCACCACCGTAACAGAATTGATAATTATACAAATATCAATGGCATGCTCTAATTAACAATATTCAATTGTGTGGAGTAATATATTGTCTCAAGTCAAAGCAAATTTATACAGAGAATGTTGATGCTTCTGCATTTAACTCGACGAGTTACAATCAATTCCCTCAATTCACCCTTCATACACGAACAGCCGATGTTGCACTCTCCGTTTGCATTGAAGGTCATCCTCTGTGCTCCGATATATCCTGTCAATTGAATGTGTGGTAAAATCAACATGTACGTCGTACGATTTATCGTTCAATATTGTATCACCTCAAGTTTTGTAAAAAAATCGATAACTTCCTGGTATTAAGTGTTCAAATTGTAAAAAAAGAACACGAAAAACTATGATTGACAGACTTATACGGATAAATCTGTTTCCCTCAATGTTGATACTCCGGGTGAACAATGATATTTAGTAAGAGAATCACGAAAGTTATCGCATGTATATGTATTCGATAGTTTGACCCCAAGGCATTTGCCAAAGTGACATGGCTACCCTCTCAATCAGGCAGATGCCTTCATGCACTCGGCATCACCAACAGCGCCGTTACGGGTTCCACATATAATTACATTATCGGACAATTTGAAAGCTTCAACGTTCTCTGTATATGCTACCTCACCAGATACGCTTGTCCTCAGCTTCATGGAAACTGTGCACCAAATATTGCCAGTCACATTCAACCATATTTTGTATATAAATTCATTACTACTTCATATTTCCCTGCTCATTTTCTTCTGTACCTACATCACGAATACTCCGACTGTTGGTGCTGCAATGAGATGCAAGAAGATTTTCACATCTCGATCATTGCATTACTCACATTTTATTCCATATTACAAAATAGGTATAAATATTTTCAATAGTTAGTACAAATTTTTGAGATGAATTTTCTCTTCATTCTTCCACCTATCCGAGATAAAGACCACACGTTGCCAACATTTTCATCACGGACAGTGGTGCGCACGGCGCGTTGCTTTGATATGCAGTAGCCGCTTTGTGTGCACACAGGTAAATATTGGCGGAGGATGATGAGCGTCATTCCTGAGTGCATGCAGTCAATGTCTCTTCTTTTCTATTCATTCGCCTTATATGGTGACGGACGTCATGTACTGTGATAGTGTTTTTCTGCTTCGAATTCTTTCTGGCACCCTGTTCTTCTACTTCTTTTCATCTCTATTGAGTGCGGTTTCATGTATCGTTGAACCGACGATTCCATTTTCAAACTCACAAATCTGATGAAAAAATTAATAACTTAATGACAAATCATTCGAAAGTTACTGCACCCATTGCCGTTGAACGCGACGGTAGTTCTATCACAGGCTCCCGTCGGGCTGGCAGTAATGAGTGAATATTTGTCTAATTATAGTTAGTATCTCTTTCTTGAAAATGCTTATAATGAAGTTTTTTCGATAATTCTGCGTATTTCTGATTGATTCACGTAGTTGGAACGAAAAAGGTATTTCCGTTCAGCTTTAATACATTGTCTCAGTTTGAGCCGTCCATGGTTGAAGAGTTTTGATTTACTGCATCATATGCGCGCAAATACTTGCCTTTAGATTTGAACAATACTATATTGGCGATCTATATCAAGTGAAGTTTGGGAAAATATTTGTCAAGGATAGATACAAAGAAATGTATATCGTTCTGGAGATAGAGCATTGGCACATTCCATGTCGGCAACTGCCACATAATATATTATTTTATGTAGTTCAAAGCCATAGAATGTTTTGTTCTGCTGCCTAATGCATCTCGACTTCTCACTTATGCTTTGTATAAAGAGACTCGAACACACATTCAAATTCACTTACATCCATATCTATTACAACTACTATTCCCATTTCATTTTCAGTGTTCTCACGAGAGAAAAATGCACTGCGCAACTCTTTTAAACTTCCCACCTCCGAATATTCAATTCAAATATTAACTGACAGAAAGAGAACAGTAGAAAAATTTTGTTGAAAAATTTTTAACAAACAAAGATGAAATGTTGACTATAATTTTTTCAATAAAAAAATTTTGCTCCCAACATTGTAGTTTAGCACTCCTTAGTGAAATATTTTATCAAGGGAATGAACAATTGCAGGATAAGGCGGATTTTTAGGTTAATTTTACTACCCAAACTAGCGATATATTAAATGTTAACTCTATATAGAATACCTACGAGAGTTCATTTTCCCATCTTTTTCACGATCGATAAAGCTAGATTGTTCACAGAACCGATGTTTTGTATATCTCAAGCATTGAGCCGAATTTATTTTCACGAATTTCTACGGGCGACATCGTGTCCACCGTGATGATGTCCGTACTGTACCATGTTGATACTCTATTACAAACATGAATGGGAAACATAAGATTGAGTATATCACTTCCTAATCATCCTTCAGAGTCCTCCCAGTGGTCTTCCCAACCTTGGCGGAATTCTGTCCAGTCTCAATTTTTCCTTTTTCCTGTTCAAATTGATGATAGGTGGAAATTGTGAAATCAAATTTAGTTGATTAACAGATAAACATCCGACCATTTTTCATGCATTTTATTGGATTCAGTTCGATGCATATTCAGCGCTGAAAGTTATTTATAGAATTATCCAGACTCACTCACCTATTTATATGCACTGCACGTTATATTGATGATGTTATTGGTGGTCTTGAAATAATCACAGAATAAATAGATAAATGAATAGTCATAAGAAGAATACGAAAGAGAAAGGATAAGGGTGGAATAAATGAGTAATATTGTGATAGAGAGTGGAGTATATCTAGCGTCCGCGAGCTTTATAAACGCTTGGTGGTTGCTTGAAACACGTACATAGGGGTAGAGGGGGATGGTAACTTGTCTAAATGCGCTTGCGCCGCAAAATACAACTGATGTTGGGGCGCGCGGCGTTGACGCCCGGTAGCTCAGGCGCCCACTTTCAATTCACGCCGCGTGTTCGTCACACCGCGAGGAGTCATTCAGTAACCTGGAACGGATCGAAGAATACATTTGGTTTATAACGAAAATCACTTAAATACCAATAGAAATCGCAATGTCTTGGATATTGTCATTTCGTCAACAATTCATTTCTCCCAGGGCGTAAGAGCAATTTTGTTCTTGCTTCGTTTAGGTTTTAGCTTCCTTTTTTTTCTCCTTTCTTCCATTCATGATGGCATCTCCAATCGTCGCTGTGACATTGATCGGTAAACAAAATTCGTAGATGTAATGTGGTGGAAAGGGGCAAAAAGTAAACTTGAACGACTGAACGAGAAATTGGCTCATGCATTGGCGCCAATCGGCTCACGAGATCAGAGTCATTTCATTGATTCAATTGTGTTATTAATTCAGACACAGTTAAATGATAAACTTGATTGGTGTTGATGATTTATCATTGTTTTCCTGAAACGTTGATTAGAAACAGTGAGGAATGTTGTGAAGAATGAAAAAAAAAACTATGACTGACTACATTTATCAAGAATAAAAAAAGAGGACAATAATAATTGGTTACAAGGAGAAAAAACTGTTTAATTCGTCGAAATCTAATTTCTCATGAAGTGTGTTCGGTCGTTTGTTCGAGGTAAGCTACGAAATGTTCTCCATGATTTATTGTTCCATTGAAGCTCCTATTCCTGTCCTATTCCTTTAACATCAACATCGGAAATTTCTGATATGGACGTAGAGATGTGACAAGATTCAATAACCAATTGAAAAATTAACATCCCCTTCTGTGTTTGATAAAAACGTTCAATTTATCTCCTCTCTATTTCTGTTCATCCTTTATGTTTCGCGCTCATTCACATTAACTGTTTGCCCAATCGATAACTATTGATCGATCCCACAATTGCTCGTGGAAATAATTCTTTCTTTTCATGGTCAAATATGCGTATGTGTTGGTTTACAAGAAAGTCTGCGAACCTAGAATTTCTCCATCGCTATGTGGGTAATTTGTGCTCAAGAAGACTGTCCTGTGATATCGGATGTTCCATGTGATGACAATAGTTTGTTGCACCTCACGCCTTGCGCGATAATAAATTCAATCATAGTCATTTTAGTTCATGAAAATACTTTTCTCATTTCATCCGTCATTCGTGCTAGGGTCTGTTCACTGCCAGTTCACTCCCAATCTCAATACTCAATCCACCGTAACATGCAAGTGCACATGTATTTACCCGTAGGACGGAACATACGGACATATTTTATGCAGGAGCAATTGTGTATGTACATTAAGAATTGTAATATAGTTGTGACAGTTTTATATCGAACTTATACTTAGGGCCATTGTTATGTCCGTAATTGAAGACTCCATGTGCTACGATGATTTCTTAGTTGTCATGAGAGTATGTCATCAAGTGTGAACATACATGCAATTCTGTATTAATATATATACACTGCCATATGTTTGTATATGAGGAGGAAATTTATTTTCGCTTCTCAAATGACATTTCTTCATTTTTCACGACTCAACATTGCATCTTGTTCTCATCCTTGATGAAAATCCATTGAATCAGCTCAGCCCAACTATATTCTTTCAAGTTGTGTATATGTTCAATTTTTTTCATCGAAAATTTCACATAAAATAGAAACTTGCAAAGCCAATGGGATATTTCATCTGTTCGTGCAACTGAGTGAGGGGTAAAAAAAAATACGACAGTTGATTTCGAATGAAAGTGTTGATAAAATCTTTTTCATGACTCTTACCTGTATAAAAGCTATCTCGATGAGATTAAATGCGATATAAACACAGGACTTTGAAGTAAAAATCTGCATAGTGATTGACATCGATAATAAATTCAAACACAGTCATGAGTCATGACAACTAAAAACTCCACTATAGGACGCAAAGGCAGGTGTACATCTGAGCGGGGTCTGCAGTTGAGCTTTTTAGAGTTGATTTCAATTCTAGTTGCAGTGTTGAAATAGGGTGGCCATGGATCACAGTTCATTTAGTCAAAATTCGTCAGTATTCGTACCAATGGTGCCAATATCGATATCCCGACACACTCGAAATTGTCATTCTTTTGCCCATGCTGAAAAATTTATTATCAACAATGATGAAAGAATGATGACATGTAAACTCTAGTGAATGACATGAATATACTGGTATGTCGATTTCAACACCATATCATTATCACATAATGGAGAAATTGTGTATGCAATTAATTTTAATCGATAGCACACATATAAAGTTTATAAGACTTTAATGAGGATAGCGATGTTTCACAAAGCTATCGCATGTGCCTCGACACAGTCAGAAAAATATTAGTTTAAATAGCTTCGTACGCTCGTGTGCTTGTATGACAAACATGTATAGTTTGTTTCAAGTGCATGATGCATGTGCGATTCAAAGTGTATACGAATATCATAGATGCATGAAGGAATGGGGGAACCATGAATAAAATTTTTCAGATTGATCCTCAGTGCATGATTCAAAAATTTTGAATTACTATTATGTGAGTGCCAATGGAATGATAATTGATTCTGTATTATTATACTGGTCTTTCAGTTAGTGAAACGCTTCTACTACCATGTGTTGCGAATTTTATTATCGAAACATTGCGTGACGTTCATTTCGTGCGGTGAATAAGTCCTATTTAGTTACTATATTGCGCAAAAAGTTCAGTTCATTTCGTGCAATATGTGTGTAATATTGTTAAATCAAGAAAGGCACCCAGAGGTCACGGGTAAGCAATGTACTAGCTTCGACCTGAAATCATTGCTTTCATGAACTTTGTAGTTCAACTACAGATTTTTAAATGTCAATAAAATAAATATTACTACCAGCGCAACCACCTTAGTGATATTTCATTTGAATCACCGTATATGTGCGAATATTGGAACATGAAATTTGGTTAGTGAAATCAATTTTTTCTATTCAGCTTGAACATTTATATGTCCAGGTACGGTACGTTAATCCTCAGTCATGAATTTGATAATTCCGGATTGGAATGAATATAAAATGAAAAATGAAGAGAAAGACTGCAGACATTTCTGTAAACATGCACAACAGGAAAAAGGGATTAAGCATGAACAGCTGTGTAGATAATTCTGTATAAACAGAAAAATGAACACTAGAGAGGAGGAAATTGCACCGATAGTAACATGTGAATCGAATATATCCAAGCACACTTGTCATCCAGTTTTATTCATTTTTCTCTCTGTCGTGTGTACCTTTGTGATCACAAGAAAAAAATCCAATACCAATGGGAATTCAGAATATAAACTCTACATCTTTTTTTTCTCGCTCAATCATAAAATTTTCTTCGTTGAAAATGAAGTGCATCCCAATAAATTCATTCTCTTTCAATCTTATTACTGTTATAGGAAAGCGTACAATGCAACAATATCGAAATAAAAAGATATCGTACTTGCCCACTTCCTTATCTTGATAACTATATGCAAACGTACCGCATGAAAAGCTCAAAGCTATAAGCAAAACCACCACGAGGTATCTGTGGTGAGTTTTGTTCAAATATATACGGAAGGATGAGTTTTTTCGGTCTGATCGTGTGATAGAATTCATCTACAAAATGCTTCGGATTTATTCTTTCAGTGTATTCCAGTGAATGAACTTCTCTCTAGTGGTATTTTATACGATACTCCGTAGAAAAAGTTCATTATATTCCAATATTCTACATCTACTCAAATATTCACGTTGCGCATGATTCGGAATTTTAACGTGAGATTCATATCATGCACAATAGATTTCGAAATACTATTGGATACACAATTGTTCATATTTTCTAGTATAAATCATCATCTCTGATTTTCATTTCACATTCGCTGATACCAAAATTTCCCGCACCCTTCCCATGTCATGATCTTCCATCGGTTTCCGAATGATATTATCATGCAGATATTACAATTAATCCAATGAGTGATTTCAAAGGTAATTATCTCCCCAACATAACTGCTCCACATTCGCAACAATAATAAATTGATCAAAAAAATTAATATAGACATATATGAAACTGAATAAAAAGTTAGTAGGTTTATTTATAATTTCACGAGTTGTCGAATCAGACTGGATAGTATGAATGAGCTTGTATCACTAGTGCACGGCTATTTAATTGAAGGTCGATTATTAGATCTCGTTCCGACATCCAAAAAGGGCGCCATACTCCAATTGAAATCTACGGGTGAAACTGACGAATGAACAGAAAAATCATATTGAAAACGGCAGGAATGAAACACAAAATATGAATTACTAGTTTTAGAGCCAACACCCTTGACAAGTTGGCTACATCATCCGCAAATTCATCAATACCGACATTCTCTTCATGATCAGGAACCCAAATGATGTGACCAGTATGTCGGTTCATTACTCAATTGACAATTCATCACAATGCGATGGTAATGATTGTACAGTTAAGGATGATAGTTGGTACTTTATCTCGTACTTGCGATGTTGGAGTATATCGTGAACCTACAGCGACAGATTATGTGATAAGAACATTTTATACAAGAAATTATCTTAACATTCAGGCAAACAGAGTATCCTGTTATGAACTTGGGAATAATGCCATTGTCATATTTTTTTTACCAAATATATTCAAAGCTCTGTATAAAGTTGAATTGTGCATAATGTATCAGAAGAAAGTATGTGCGCAAGAGAATAAATCTAGAAAACATTCTGACGTCCATTTTATCAACGTCTTCATTTTATATCTATGAATGAAATAGACAACGGAACACCGACCCAATTTCGCTAGCAAACCGGAAGCGTTGTTCATCCTTCACCGGTAATCGAGTGTACTCCCACAAAGCTCCCTCCTTCGGAGTGGTTGAAAAAGGAAAAAATTATGGAAGAGAAAAATTAGAGAGAGTTGAAAAAAAAGACGCCTCAGAACGTCTGGTTATATTGAATTATTCGTAATTGGACCAATAGCCGGGGCGGACTGTCAAATATGTGAAATGAAGGAGGCTGATTCGGAAAAAAGCAGAATGACGGAGAAAGAAAATTGGCGAAGGTACAAGCATGCAAGTGACATTTTTCACACAAATCTCTATCCAATTTCAAGCTCATGGTCTACTGCTAGTACTTATACCACAATATTTCACTCATACACCGTGGAAGTTCTCGTACTCTTCTACTCTCCATCTCGCTCGGTTTATCTATCTATTGGCCAGCTGCGCACAAACTTCGTTATGACACGGTAGCCTCTGCCGCTGCCGCGTTCCAGAGGGGACTTGATAATTAACCCCCTCGCGAGTTTGCAGTGACGGTGCCGGGGAATATGGCCGAGCCCCACCGCTTTACTTACGTATCCGGCACAGATTAGTCTTGCAACCTCAATAGTAACATTATGTATATATCATTTTACCAATACATAATACATTGCGTTTGGAATGGCTGAATCCATAACGATGAATTTTCAATTGACCACATCAAACCAGTGAAATGCATTACACGTCCGATTATTTCGTATGAATAAAGCTGTTCACGGAGTCCATTTCATCGATTTTCTCGTTGTTTTCAATAGAAATGTATATGATTATTATAAATTTCAAAAGAGCGTATTTATAATTGACCTCAATTGCCTAAAAATAATACTCTACGTTAAATAATGCAATTATTGGATATTGGCGTATGAACTTCGTCTAGAACACATTCAAATATCCGCATACGTATATGAGTATAAAGTTTTTAATTTGGTTCCAACATGGGTTGTACATATCGCGAAAGTAAAAGAAATTTCACATGATATACGAAATCTGATGCTGGAAATAACTGTGACGTCGAATAAATAGGTAAAAATTGATGTTGTACACAGTGCCGCGTTTGATGCCATAGGTGAATGGAATAATTCGTCAGTAAGTACAGTCGCAATTGTCGATCTTAATTCATTTATTGGTATTGTGGCAAATGCCTATGAGGATATTATTTTTTCAACTCCGAAAAAAAAGGAGGGTACATTCCCCAAAACATTGTGCTTCGTTCCCCTCCATTAAACAAGTGAATTGTCTGTTTGAAATATATCATGATGCTTCACGTATCGTTTATGTAATATCGTGAAGCCCATGTTCAAAAATGGCAGTGCTACATCTGTAACGTGACATGTTTTGATTAACAATGAATATCTGCGCGATTTCCATGTAATGAACTCCCTCATACATCCAATGCAACGCAATAGTAAAGAGTCACAAGTTCAGCATCAAAGTTGAAAAAAAGATATAAATGAAAAAATGGCTTGGTGTTAAGCTTCCGATCATGTTCGATTCAAGAATAACATAATTTTTCGTCATGGATTTCTGGATGAATCATTATATCTCTAATATGTCCATGCTTGTCTTTATTAAAATTTTTATCCATTTAATTTAATTTTCGTCCATTTCTAAATCAAGGTTGATTAATCTATCTTGTACTGACGTAGGATAATTACCACTAGAGAAGAGTGGGGGATACGGGAACGCGGGGTTATCCCGGATTCGTATGAATACCTTGACAAGTACGTGCATTCGCATCTCTCATGATGTTGATCAGCACTAGATGTAACTCCATCTTTGAGATGGCGGCAAGTAAAACATGGCTATTCTTTTCTAAACTCATTAGATCCATTCGATTTGTGATTACCCGGCGTTTGCATATTCCCGCGACTTTCCCCTACCGAATAATCAATCAAAAGTTATAACTGCTCAAAAATAATCAGCCATACAATAGGAATATCATTAAACATTCAATTCATTATTATTGTATATTGAACCTTTGAATATTCTACCTTTCAAATTATATTGTACTTCATGTCACTATAATATGAATAAAATACTACGCCGTGTTTATTTTTACCCACAGAAACGATGAAGTACGAGGATTGATGGCTCGTTATGTGAATGGCGTGTGAGTGTCGCAGTCTTCTTGGCACACTCCCTTATCCCCCTTACTGAAGTGAACATAGAGGCTCACGTGAGAACTTGTTGTATGATGATGACAGCTTGTTGGAACTAACTGTTGCTTAAGTATGAATTGGATCGAACTTTGCATCGATGAGTGTGGAGAGAGCAATGAAAGATATGGATTATATTTCAATGCATGTCTGCGTACACCAGATTCCGCAAATATACGATATTCTGTCGTTTCGAATTTGTAGCTATGAAGTAGACGTTGTGGGACTAAAATTTTTGATCAAGGTCAATCATAACTTCATAACTTCAAAAGATAATAGTTCGATATAATTCTCTCGCACGTCATTCTGATTAGTGAATTAGTGTGAAAATGGACGAATGCAGAAAAAAAACCAAAATGACAAATTGAGCGATGGACATTGAACGTGGAAAATGAATGAGTGAGCGCCATTTCTGTTAAATGCTTTAATATACATGCATACATATATATGTGCAGTGATTAAATACAAACTCGAGGTAAAGTGAAAAAAGACGACATGGTTCAGACATGAACTACTCGAGTAATTGTCACGGGTATTCATGTGTGTATACATGCACATGCAGGTATGCGGAGAATTAACAGGGGATGAGCTTGATTGCTTAGCAAAGTAAAAATCTATTTGAGGTATCTGTTGGAATAACGAGAGCTCAGTAGCCACTTGTTTCGATTTCCTACACGCGATTTAATACAAGTGTATATCTATTTCCATGTTTCGATCTTCCACTATGGTTGGAAATGATGGAACCTGTGCACAGATGGATGTGTTGAATGAACCAGCACTGCGAAAATAAATCCATGTTGGTATGCCGAGCAAACTCTGATACGGATAAATTGTAAATTCATGCATATCATATCGTTATTTCATATTCTATGTTACCTCACGTATGAAGTTAGTGTCATATTACTGATTTCCTCTCATAATTCTGATGCAAAAAAAACTCTAATTCAAAAATCGAAGGTAAAAAATAAGATCAGTGTGGAGGGTGTCGAATGGCGCAAAAATTAGCGATAAAAAATATTTTGTCATAGTGAAATCCAGAAATGGAAGTGGAACCTTTTAACATAAAATGATGGAGTATATGGAGTGGGAATCATGTGTCAGCTGTTCCATAAAATTATGCCCTTTGCTTTGGTTATCGGTGGTAACAGTAATATTAATCCCAATGTTATAAACCCTCACTCGCTGTTCTATATTGTCATACATATCCACCTTAGATTGTCCATAAAGATGATGAATATAGCTACGGAATTATCTCGTAAATATTACTGAGGAGCATTAGCATGTCACATTGCTCCAGACTTTACGTATAAAATGTTTTATCATTTAATTCCCACGGATCACATCATTATAATAAAGGAGTACAACTAGACGATCATATTCTATAATTGAGATTTTTTAAATACCGTTATGATCATTGCAATTGGACTACATGCTATTACTGCTATTTTTTACCAGCGAAATCATCTCCATCATTGCAGTTATCCTTAAAAAATTTGTAAAACTATATTTTCAGAAAATCCTAGAGATGAATTGGTGTAAACTGGATCGCCAGTGGTGATGAAATAGTATTGGCCTGTACACTCAAGAAGAATCAATCGTTCCATTGGTCAAAAGTGTCAGGTGTTGGGCGTTGAGGGGGGAATGGAGGGTAATAACATTACTGAGAGTAGTTTAAACGCTACAGATTCAAATCGCACATCAACACCGATATACACCATTGGCACGAATTTCATGGCAAAATGGAGAGATACGTGAGTAATATTACGACCATTAATATGTAGACCATATTGATAATTTTTGTGTACCATTCGTGAATGTAACTCACCGCTGAATAATTGTACATGAATTTGGAAATATTCTCAAATATCATAAACAGTGTGAATGAATATCGTGGATGCTGGCCTTGTGTATACTCGTAATATTGCAAAGGCAGTACGCTACGAAGAAACTGAGACACAGAAACCGAGAAAGGGGTTGTCGACCCTCATCTCGGTTCACCTGCCGATTAATCCATACACTAGATAAATTGATTGAACCATTACCGGATCGCAAGGCACATGAGAGGCAACACGGTATATACATACATATAATATATCCACTCGTACATATAGATTTAAGGGGGTTGATGGAACGTTGAATTAAACCCTGTGGCAATAACTATAATTGATCGCCGCTGTTGATGCCATGCAATACATCTCCTCAATGATCATTGGTGTTTTTCAGCAAGAAAATTCCACATCTTCATAAGTAGAAAGAAATGAAAAAAAAAGAACGAAAATGTATTATTGACATATTTTTTAATGAAAGTATAGGGACAATGTAGGTTCTCAGCGTGTTTTCTAATAACCGTGAGTTTTCATAGCAAACAATATTTTATTCCGTAGATTGCATACGTTCCGACATAATACGGGAGGAATATTCGATGTGACACACGTATTTTTGTTATAAAGGCATGTATCACATGGTGAGTTGGAAGGAAAAGGAGTGTAGGTGGAGATATTGGTGCATATGCCGACGCACATGGAATATATGTTGAAATACATATCCGCGATTAGGTAGAACAGTCGATCTTTCTTGTATTGTCTCGCGCTCATTATGTCTATCCACGGTATATTTTCATATATGGTTTCATATTTGAATGAATTGCAAAAAATTTGGCGAAAGAATCGTCGCCTGATGAACGAAGATGTCGTTAATTACCACTATACATCGTAGTTATACTCTCACACGTTCATATCTCCTCAACATCGTTCAGGGTATTTTGTTCACAGCAAAGTGAATTGGTCGTATGTGATTGTAGAGTGTGGAGAGATTGTGAGATTCAGTATTTGGTAGTCATTCAAAAGTTTATGGTGATACGGGAAAGTTCCAGAGTTTAAGTGTGAGAAAATGTTAAAGAGCTGCACGTGTTATCACACAGATGGATCGACTGTACACAATGGTTGAATGATCCACAACAATCGCTTGTCTCCGTGTTGGAACTATCGAAATTTCAGTGTCAAAATGCTTTAAAAAACTTTCCGAATAATTTCTCATTGCAATGGTAACGAAGTTGTTAATGGCTGTAATTCCGATGCATCTATTCCCTTCGTTTCAAGCAGAATTGTTGTAAAATAACTTGGTTGATATAAAACCTCGTGACAATAAGACAATTCGATCAAAAGAATTTGTCATGATTGTTTTTCACGACAAACTATGAAAATAAATTGAGGTATGCAATGCCCAACCTTTTCCGCGAGGCATTCAGATAAACATAATGAAAGATATTGCAAGACGGGTGTCTATATTCGTGAATTTCAATCAGGGCCGCACTCACTCATCCTCGCACTACAATTACTCACTTCAATTGGGTGAAATCTATGCCAGGATACTTTTGGTGAATTGATGTATTCTTAGAGTCATTGCGAAACTTTTCATGGTCACAGGCAAATATACAGAGACATAAGCTACGAATCATATACTCATGTTTGGTAATAGTCCAGGCAAATTAGTCAAATGAGGGCAAGAATCTCGGAATGAGAGATAGTCGGCTATAAATTTGTGTAAATCTCCATTTTGACACCCTGAACCTTGTCTTAAAACCTACTTATCTTCAGGTGTCCGCCTCTGCAGAAATTCTAAGGTCGAAGGTATAAAAAAAGATTTTTGAAACATTTATTGCAAATATTTCGTTTCCTATGGGTTTCATTATAAATGTTGTAGAGGGTTAAATCCTCTACAACCATTGTCCGAACATTTTTCTTTGTCTTGAACTGTTTTTGAGGTAAAGGGCAGAGCGTGCGTAGTGTTTAGCTATTAAGAGTATCAGTCGAGGTCAACGTGTAGTCCAGATTGAAAACACACCGTGTAGAGTTTATAAACTATTGATACATATGTAATTCGGAATAATTTGCATTTCGCATTAACCATCATGTTACAATTAATAATTTTCGCAATAATCGTGTATGTATTCATTCATAATTACACCAACTCGTGTAATTATAGTCATTGCACAAAGTATCGCGAAAAATATTTCCATTACATTGTAAGTAGAAAATATTAAGTACGTCTTCTTTGAGAGCCATAAACTTCTGGATTCTTCTAAAACCTAGAAAATTATACCTGACCCAATGGCGCCCTATTGTATGGGACGAACTTTTCTATCAATAGCTAGAAAGTTCCAGAGAAATTGCTCAACACAATATTCTGCAATTGCAAAAATGGTGGTGATTCGCGAAGTGGATGTAGGAAAGCAGGGTTGCAGTGATCTTTAGATTGCAGCGAGTGTAATGGGCAAGCCTGTCCCAATGCTCCACCATATCAGAATGATATGAATGATCATGGTACTTTTGATCCCGGAATCCAGGGAGAACTGGAGATGAATATCGTTGGAGATGAGAACGCAGAGGAATTTGAAATGTTACAGTGAGTGGAAGACAATGATGAAGAGGAAAAGGGAGAAGAAAATGGAAATTAGAAATTATCATTCAATTTTTCTATCATGTAGACCTCATCGCCGTGAACTTAAATTTGAGTTTTCGGGGTCGGGGGTTGTGTCCCGCGGCCGCCATCTTAGGAATGAGGATGCAATTCATTTTCTGCGATAATCTCGTAAACTAAGGGGGATATGAAAATTTCATATGAAACCTTTTTTATAGACAACAATATTACCTACAACTTTTATTCGAAATTTTTTATTGTAAAATTAATAATACAAAAGTTATAAACAAAATGACGCGCAAAATGAAGGGATGGATTGTTTTTAAGCATAATAACTTTCATTAAATTGATTTTATGGAGAATATTCATTAGAGCGTTTTTATAAGGCATTTCTTTACAAACATTTTCATATGTATTTTTTTGCGGTTATCTCCATTCAGTGTCGTGATTTCGAGTCACTAAGCGAAGCAACCAGTACATGAGCGAAGCGTATACTGTATACAAATATCATATATATTGCATTCATCCACTTTTCTCGGTGATGTTATTATATATTATCATATTGTTCATTTAGTACAAGTTTGCATCTGATGGTACACTCTCATACAATGATAGTGAACAGCATCTTTGATTGAGGGAAGCGGAGATGAATGAAATTTAGTTTTCACAGTAGCTTCGGTGCATCGTTCGAAACGTAATGCGTCAATTGATCCTTCTGATTCATCACCATCGTGAATAGCGACGAAAAACCGTTCTCCCACGGAACTTAATAGATTTACATGAATTGTTCGGAGACAATTCACCCCTCCATCTTGCGCGTCATTTTGTTTATAACTTTTTTATTATGAATTTCACAATAAAAAGTTCCATCTGAAAGTTGTAGACAATATTGTTGTCTACAAAAAAAGTCATTTATGGAATTTTCACAACTCTCTTAGTTTACGAGATAATCGCAAATAACCAATTGCACCCTTATTTCTAAGATGGCGGCCGCGGGACACAACCCCTGACCCCGAAAACTCAAATTCAAGTTCACGTTGATGGGGTCTACATGATGAAACAATAATCTTGCACACTTAAAAAAATGCTTAATTTGCCTTTTTTCTGTACCTCTTTAATGGACTACTACGATAGGTAGATTTTGAAACAAGTTTTAGGGTTTCAAAATAAAGGTTCCCACAAATTTATAGCTGATTATCACTAATTCCGGGGTGAAGACCCTAATTTGCGTGGACTATAATTGAAGGCGAATAAATGAAACCTCTCTACGCTCACGGATTAATGTCGATTGCATTTGAGTTATAGACAATCAGACAATATGCACTATACAGAAAGATTTCGCCTCTTTCCCTGAAACTCAATCTGAAAGAAGATATTTCATATCATGTATAAAATATCCAATGCAGATACGCAATGTATGTTCGAATATTCGAGTTTTCAAATGTTCAAGATGATAGTTCATGGATGTTTATTTTCATTGAATATCCACAAAGTTAAAGATTCATCGTTCCGAATTTAATGAGTCAATCATCTGATTTTTCATATTGAATATGAGAAATTGATTTCCAGGAAAAGGAGAAAATGTCATTACAACGATACTGAGTGATTTACGTTATAAATATCAGTTGCACCTAGTACAAATGATAAAAATATGCGTTACTCATTTTTCCCCCTGCTGGTCATATGTCACTGAATGCAATGATCCAAGAGAACATGATGCGATACATTTGATCATTCGGATATTGTTAATAGATTAACATATACTTTTACATCTGTTTTATTTTTATACTCAGCCAAAGCTATTGATTGATCAGGGAATAACAATTTCAATTTGGAATGGTGCATCAATTATATATAATATATTATGTTGACTTTCCAATTGAGTTGTCATCCATTATATGTTTGCGTAAATGCCATGAACCGTCGCGCATAAATTAGTTCAGTCAATCTTCGTTAGTTCGTACTCCAACGCCGCTATTCATCCTGTTGGTTTATTCACTCAATCCTACATTCACACCCTTCTCTATACATTCACTATCCCTATCGCTCGATATATATACTTTGAATTCACACCAATATGAGAGAGGACGGGAAAATTTACGACCACCCAAAGAAGGAGGGTGAGCACATCACCCATGGTATAGTCTCAGGCAATGTGTTCATCAAGCATGGCCGAGTAATTTTTCAGAAAAAGTTCGTCCAAACAGAAAAGAAGTTCAGGATGAATCAATGTTACAAGTTGGGTGACATTTATAAGCGAAAACAATTCGCACAGAAATCAATTCATCGCCTACAAATATCAATTCCACAAGTAGACGCATAAATATCACACAGATACATATATATATCCCGAGACCTTGAAGTGAGTATAAGTTGGTGAAGCTAAAATATATAGAAAAGAACAGCATATATTATCGTCAATTATGAATATGGGTTATCATGAAATATATTGAAATGGGAGAATAACGATGTAGTTCTGTATGAGTGGAATTGTTGGATATAGTGTCATACAACGGACGATACGAGCCCAATATATTCCATGCACAACCATAAAAAAATATTGTGTATACTCATGATTATTGAATATTTCTACTCAGTATATTGTTAATAAACAAATGTGATTGGTTAAGTTGGGGATGGTGCTGCGCGTGAGCATAAGTGTCACGAAGAATAATAAATTATGTAACATTGCAGTATACATTCGGGTCACGTTTTCGAGATACGTCTGCGTGCTGTTTGACTCGAAAATTCGCTTCGCGAGCTAGGGTGAAACGGTGAATATAAATTTGCAATAATAATGATTGACTATTATTCGCAAACCAGAAAAAATGGAGCGTGAAGAGGGGATTTAACGGAAAACTGTTCCCTGAATTATACATATATGGAAATGAATGGATGATTAAATGTCATTTCTACCTTCATAGATCATTATTACCCAATTGGGAATATATAAAATATCGAAATTGATTCTACAGGAGCCCTGTGTTTTGTCCTTGTTGTGGATTATTTCCGTGATAACTTTGTGATAAAATCACGAACATTTATTATTTCCTTTCCTGCTTTCTGACCTTGTTCTTTCTTATCCTGCTTAATCTGGTCAACGCAATTGCTGTTATGATTATGTGATGCCAAAAATGATGGATGTTGGGATACCAAGTTAGCCAATCCACGATTACCCGATTGGATGTTATTAAACGACACAGAATAAAGAAAAATGACGATCAAAGAGGAGATGTGACACATTCTCTATTGGAAGGAAACATGAAAAGAGGAGGAGCAAAACGAAAATAAAACTTTTTTATCGGTGAGGCATCAATCATTTGAGGCAAGCCTGAACAAATATTGTGTTATATATATAGATCAACAGGAATTTGCACGAAATTTTTTTACTTAATTAATAAAGAGAATCTTTATTGCCAAAGAACGAAGTGAAAAGGAGCAATTTATTTCATTGCTCCCTCATAATTTGTGACATTCATCTGTTTGGTATATGAATCGAGTAACAAATCTTGGAAGTATTGGAAATTGGTTGATGATACCACCATTTGGAATTAAGTTTGAGGATATTTCAATGCGCAAATAATAGAAAAGTACAGAATACTTTTTTCGTGATTTCATACACTATGATGCAATGTGTTGAAACATTGATGACAGTTGACGAATTTGGGACTGAAATAGTGGTTTTTATTTCCAGATTTCTCATTGCTACCGATTCAATCGAAATCACTGGATATTATTGTCACATTCTCTATATAACATTTCGTTACTTCTTTTATATGGGAAATGATTTATTTGAGATTCAAAAAAATCATGAATGGTTGATATCACCATCACCATTGATATCACCATCACCATTGATATCATCAAATTACATTCGAACATTCTCGAATGAAATTTATCGCATGACGCTGGACCTGAAACTATCGTTGGTTCTCTAACATTATCGATGGAACAAAATTCAAAATGGTCTGTTGAAAATACATTCCCCATACAATATTTCAGTACGAATATTTTTCTGAGAATTTCAATGTTCTATTCATTGATTGATATCTGTCGTGTCGCGTGAGAAACCGTGCATACAAGATACGAAAGAGGGATTAAATAGCCGAGTGGGGGCATTTGAGGGCATTCAAGTAGTCCAAAGCTTGTACATACGAGCATCAATATTACCCGAGGGATATGGAGAGGACGAGGGTAAGTGAGAAGAGACGCCCACCTCTTCATAGATGAGCTTTAAAGCTAACCGGCGATGCGCAAACAGACAACCTATACCGTACATACACCGTGAACAATAAACAAGTAATGTTGACCGAGCAACATTACATACAAGCTTTGTTAATCACACCGCGTGTGTGAGATTCTCAACTGGCATATCAATTAGTACGTTTATCATTTTGACGACACTTTGATCGATTTGGTGCTGTGAAATATCCAAACCAGCAGAGTCCACATATGGATGTGTGGAATTCAGCGTTCTGTTCACCGAAAAGCAATACAATGCTTTCGGATCATATACATAGGAGAAAAATACAGTAACTGTGAGTGGGAACATTTACGTTCAACGACCATGCCGCCTGTTGGCGCTTACGTTCATCCACGTCAACGGTATTGCACACCCAGTGTGCGCTATCTATTTCTACTGTACACTTATGAATAGAAACGCAATAATCCATCGCCAAGAAAACGTCATCATTACTGGATTCAAAAAGGAAAGATCGAAATCTAAAGTATGAGGAGAAACTAAAAGTGAAACGAATACTTCTATGCAATCTCCCAATGCTGTGAACGCCGTTCCTAGTATATCTGCTCTGTTGCTGTTATTAATATAAATAGCCTGATGTGCAACAAAAAGCTCATCTCTAACGGGCGTTTTTGTCTACTAAAGCATATTCACATATTTTCATCATTGTGTTATATAGGTTCATGTGCATTCGTATCGAGGTGCGACAGGTTCACACTTTTTATTGTCATTCCTTTTTTTAAAAAATGTGTATGAAAACACAGTTTTTATCTTCGACATGTATGTGCACCATCCGGTGGTACGATCAATCTGCTTTCTGGCTAACAATTTCACGAGAATTCCTCTGCTCTCTTTCGCTCTTCTCCTCATCCCCCCTTTTGCTCCATCCGCTGTGCGGTTCCACTATTCGCTATTATGTGGTGGACAATAATATCCAACGTCGTGCTGCTGAAATGTTATCGTGGAGAAATAAATTTGAGGAAACCCATCAGTGTATTAACGTCACATGACACGCAGATATAGACTCACAAAAAGAACAACGAAACACGATATTAAAAAAACAATGTGAAACATTTGGAACAAGTAGGGTCTACTTGGAAATAGCTTTTTCTGCAAGAATCATTTTCAATCAGATTTGAATCTATACGACATCTTGGAATTTCTATTCACTCAGCTTCTTCTTTCATAATATGGAACAGATTCCCGACATATGTGCTGAAATATATCTTTCTGAGCACGCACATATTTCTTGCAATCAACTTTATTCTTTCCGAGAATGTATCGTGATGCAATTTGAGTACATATATACAATATTGTCCTGTGTAAAGCAACACAACTTACTTTTCTAGAAATAACAATCGCAAAAATAGTATGACGAATGGTAAATTGGAAATGTGGAAAGCTATAGTGAGTTGTAGCATTACGATCTCCGCCAGGACTCTCCACAATATTCTCACAGGAATTATATGGGACTCTGAGGTCTCACTGAAACCAATATTGCGCAAGCATATCCACCCGACACAAATCCATCATTTGTAACGCAATATGTAATTGCATATTTATATGAATCTGTGCGCTACATCAACGTATATTCAGGCTTCTACGATAATGTATCTCTTGCATAGAAACTGATATCAATAATATTATCAGAACTTGTTCATGCGTCTCATACGAACGACAAATGAAGATCATGAATACTGTGGTGACGCGGAACTTATCTTTACATGTTCACCCGAAGTATTTTTCTTTTGATGATAGGTGCCTTGAACCCCTATCTGATTCCACCACGAATCCATGTAATGTTGTTAATCGAATAAAATTGATACGGTCATGGACAATGACCTGTTAGAATAATGTTTTGATTCAATGGGCTTTCTAGAAATCACTCAATTTTCGCTTTCATACTTCTGTTATTTTAGAAAAAAAATTGGAGAATTATGAAAGATTATATCAAAGAATGCCTACGTATTTGTCTCAGTCAACCAATTCGGTGTGAGTTCATAAGAAGTATGTCTGAAGGAGGAATTATCAGTGAGCGACAGCAGCAAATTGGTCTGGGGTTAATATAATGCCGCCGTGTCACCCGATGGATGCCAAAAAATACGTGTTCTCTAGTGTTATTGATCCTGCAATGCTTCTTCACATTCATTCGCTGTCCGTCTTGGATTTCACGTGTAGATGTACAAATGTATAAATATAAGAGGAAGTTAATAAACGCAAGTTGACGAGTGGTTCAAAAGATAATATCCTGTGCCTCAATTGGGAAGCGACACTATACTTCCCTCATTTACCGAACATGTTAATCTCTTTGCCTTTCCAGTATCGTCATGATCCTGAACTTAGAAAACTTTCTAATATGCGATTCGTAGTCGGAGTCTTCATACAATATATAACATCTGAAAATGCGCAACATACTGCTCGATGAAGCATGTAATGAATTTCATTGCGGAATTCTGTACGATGAAAAGTAAATTTCATTATGTATCACATGCAAAAAAATTTGTGCTGATTATATTGACAGTGTTAATAGTTGAACTTCACCACAACGTGAAAATTCTATTTCTCTTCCTCACGCATTCTCTTTTATGTGGTATTCAACTTCGTACATGATTCATCTCTTACATTTGGTGAATAGTTAGATATGTACTACGGAATGATAACGGAGACAGATAAATAGCAGGATGATGAAAGCAAACTTAAATTGGTTGAGTGGAGACCGAGAAAATGAAGATGGCGAGGAAGAACGTGGGATGAAAAGTATCATCTTGTGTAACATGTAGCATGAATGTACTACCTATTCTTCCTGTGATTTTATGATAGGAAAAAATTGGTTCCAAAGTGAACTCATTATGTTTATCACGTATTTATATTCCTCCATGAAGGATGAGTAATCATGACAATCTCTGTTGAATTCTCCATGCACAATCGGCGATATGCTACAAAAGAGGTTGGCATGACATAATTCAATTAGATTTCATCCAATTGTGAGACATTGATACCCGCACGTCTTCACAGCATCCTTCGCTTCTTGATCTTGTTGCTCGCATCGGATATGTGGGAGCCTGAGTTTCTAACGGATATCAAGAGACTGATGCCAACAAGAACATTCCGAGGGGGTAGTGAGTGATAAAACAAAACTGTGGGCACATTTCGGGTCAGAACGTTCAATGTTTAGCTCGGGGAGAAAGGTCGAGGGTAAAAAAACGCTTACACATCTTCTGTCCCTCAGGATATATCCCCCAAATGTTCCGACATGCCTGGAGAGATCGCGAAACTCAGTACAGTCAAGGGTTTGACGGATAAAAAACAAATATGAACGAAAATGTCCTGATGTGTCGCATCCGAGTCGTTTGAGAGATAAACTCTCTCTTATCTTTGACATTCCTCAGCTGTGATGTCAGTGAAAAAAAAATACGCGATAAAATTATATACTCTCCCACTGGTTCACTCCCTTTATTATATTTTATCATGATCCGAAGAAAGTGTTGCGAGTAGATGAAAATATTTGTCGATACAGCCAATGTTTGTAGCAAGGAGATAACACACGTTCTGAAACTGGGGCAGAGGGAATTATAATCACAAGAACATAGTCTACCGTTACATTTATCGTTTATGCACTCAGCAAACATATTCGAAGTAATCAATGTGCTAAGTTTGTTGGTATCTGCGTATGAAAGTGCATACACGAAACCCATGTGGAAGAGAGGTTTCTGTCGATATATACATGACATTTTTATATTAAGAGAAATGTGAGTAAATATGTCGACTTGAACAACGTACGGAAAAATTTGGTCTTTAGAAATGTTCGGATCCGTGTGTGGAGGATTCGGAAAAAATCGTATAATTTAGTGGAAAATTGAATCACTAACGTACCTATCACTTGTTTTTTTCCCTTTATGTAGTCAATCAAAGTGGAACGTATGCGCAAAAATAGCCAAAAATCTTTCTTTTTCTATACAAAAATGTCCTGTACAAATCTAATATGTAACTAATGACATCAGAGAAACCGTGAACATGCTGGACACCATTTTCAAATCAAATGAAAGGATGGAACACATATGATGTGGGGCTGGTGAAGCAACGGCTCCGAACCTTTTATCATAAAAGTAGAAAAGAGAAATTAGGTCAGTAATACGAATCGACGGCACTGGATGTTTGGGGTAGTAGAACCAGCTTGGATTGTACTTCATTCTGACGATCAAGAACGGAAAAAAGGTAAGATAGGTCGAGCGAGGGAGTGAGAATGGTGAGAGATGAAGAAATCGGCGGAAAAAGTGGATCGGTAGATAGAATAAAGGAAAAAGACACGAAGACCATCGAGACTTGGATTGGATGTCCTGGAAGAAATGAAAAAAAACTTCGATGGTACTCTGCTCAAATATCCACCATAAAACTACAAGTTTCAAGGGCGCGCTGAAGGCTAAATACCATCACAAATATGCAAGATTCAAGAAGTGTGATAAATGTCAATATCTTGAAATGGAATGAAGAGTAGAAGCTGGGAATAATTAACATATTGTACACTCATACAGAACTGATCTAAAATTTTATTAGTTGAATCTAGATCAAAACTGCAGTACTTCACCACATCCTATCACTGATTGTATTCATTCCAGTAAATATGATCGTTATTACTTTGTTCTGCTGTGCTTGGGACCGGTTTACACACACATAGGTTTCGTTTGTGATTCTTATTTATTCTACTGTCTTCTGATTTCATGATGCCAATACTCAAACGGTTTTTGTATATATTGTTCAACGAATCAACAACTCTTTACCGTTTTTTGGACCGCCCAAACCGTTTTATTTTTTCACTCGTATCAATCTAGTACAGGTAATGCTATGTCATCTCGAATCACCACCCTGTTCAATTTTATTTTTACATTGATCTTTAGTCGATGGAATGAACAGGAATTTCTCCCTTGTTTCGCCGGAGCACCCTTTTCAAGAATCCTTTGGGGTGAACATACGCAATAGAGGAGTCACTTGTCCACGCAAAACTAAAAAAACCTACAATGCTTGGATTCCAGAAATAAAGAAAGAAAAATTCTATTATGAATGCCTTCTTTCATCTTTTCAGTGTGTTACACTCCATACTCTTCGCATCAGATACTTTGAAGAGCTGGTTGGCATACACAATTCCACTCACAACGTTCTTTTTTCTCCAATCACACTTGAAAACAGTGAAAAAAGGGAAACGTACGTTTGTCCTTATCTACGTTTTTTTTTTGATCTGGTTATTCCATTGTGTTTAATTCTTTTCTATTACCTCACTCTCAGTTATAGACTTGTCCGTTGATCGTAATCGTCTGGTGCTTGCAGAAATAAAAAAAAATTAGTGTCAGATCTATACGGAAATGGTGCTGTGATAAATGGATCTACCTCCGAATGTAGATTAATTTTTTACAACGAACCACCAAATTTACCGCTGTTGAGATTCTAGTACCATGTTTCCCTGTCTAATCAAACAGTAAATCGCAAGTAAACGATGAAATAAAGTGTAATGTATAGGAGTGTCGTTATAATAAATAATTTAAATGATTAGAAAGCTTGGTAAAAAATATATATTCCGTATAATCTCTATCATCCGACCTGAAAATTTAACTGTTCAATCACTTCACTTTGAGCCCGAAACCTTATTCGAGATATTGTAAGTCACGTAATACTTTTTGTATACGTATCGCGTGTTCGTGAGATCACGAGCAGTGAAAATGACCTACACTTGTTTGTGTTTATCAATAAAAATCAAAGCAAATGAAAGAAGAGAAATCTGAGCGTAAGGGAAAGAATTGCAACTGGAAAGCAGAACGATCAATGATAGCACATAGTCGACGTTACATCTCAATAGTGAAATAATGGTTCACCTCTTCCCAAATAGCATTTTTGTATACATAGAAAAATATGGATGAATATTCTTTATTTAGCGAATAACGCTGACATTATTCGAAATTTTTTGTAACCTTATCATGGCATGAGATAAAAATTTGACTTCGAAGTCATAGGAATTTATCACGTTGAATCGGAGTAGTTCAAAGTCGATCACAAGACTTAATACACTTTTTAGTATCCAGTGAACATCTGCACGTGATGCCAATCGAATTTTTCACTCCAACAACTTTATAGATTACGAGAACACTTTATTATAGCCTGGACTATTCGCAAGAGTTTTTCATCCAGGATTTTCATTTTTCAAGTGTTAGTCTTTTTATGTATCTTATCTCATCACATAAGGTTCACGATAGAACAAAAGAATGAGACGAGGTGACATTAGCCGTGTTAGTGATCATTGGGAATTGCTTTGGTTGTGCAGAGTATTATAGAGCTGCACAGAACACATTGATGGTATGTAGGACGGTTACCTGTTACCACTGTTATACAAGTGGATGAACTATCGTGAAGGTCAAATGACGCTTGGTTTCGATCCACCTTAACCTTTCGCATCGTTTCACAAAATATAATAGAGCAACGTTTCGCTTATGTATGATTTGATCAAGCGCATTATATTTCGCTACATATCGTGAGTCATTCTGACGTACTATTTTATCTTGTAGCGTCAAAATTTTATTCGAATTCAATATCTTTCATGTCTTTGCATCATTTAAAACAAAAATTTCCATTATTATTGGTGTGGGAGACTAGTGACAAAATTTATTGTATCACTACCATGAATGATGATGTCAAGATGTTATGGTTTCTGATAACAAATAGTAGAAAAAAATAAAGCGAATGAATATCAGTCTACAGGATATTGTATTGAATTTTTTGTCCATTTTATAATATTTTTGTGGGGAATCCATTCGCGAGATTCTATCTGTACAGCACGCTAAGGTACATTCTGTAATCAAGATGGAATTCAGTGTTGGGTCTTACAATGCCCCGCCATGCAATCATATCATCAGACGTTTCCTCATTTGAATTCATTGCATACCGAAAGAGCAGAGTGGCTAATGAAGATCCATATTTGGTGAATGTTATATTATGTCGACTCTCGGAACAAGTTTTGGACGAGTCGACCAAAAGCGTCGGAGAGTTTCTATCCTTCATCACCATGTAATGAAATCGCAATCGCTGTATCAATGATTTTATTCCTATCGTAGAGGACAAAAACACTAAGCATGTGTGCTAAAAAATATCTTCTTGAATGAGTTCCAACACCGAACAAATTTGCTGATATGGCGATAGAAATTCATATCAAACTTTTTGGTCAATCAGAAGGAACGATTAAGGAAATCCATTATCGTTACGTAAGGTATGCCATAGATTCGAAACTATGGGAATTTTAGCCTTGTTTCCCTTGTATTATTCGAAAATCGGTGAACAATCTCACAAAATCATCATTCGTATTCGATTTCCCTGTGTGTTATAAATTCTCGAATATTTCTTACTTCTTCAAGGTTGAAACACAAGATACATGTTGTATACTCATTTATTGATTGGAACTTCGAATCAATGGATTATTCATTACTGGAATTGGAACATCATTATCGAAAAATGAGTTGCATTGGCTTTTTATTGAGTTTAGAGCTTCACATCTGCGTGCCGATAGACAATTCGTTTATTTTCAATTGAGTAACGCACTGATACTACTTTGCCTTGCTGCAACAGAGGCAACCCAAAAGTAATTATAAACTCTCTACACATCGATTGATACACTCATTTAAGTTTTCCAGTTACGAATGTTCGCACACAACGAATTTCGGTATTGAACCTCATGGATCTTTCACATATAAATTCTTTCAGTTATTTTTGTTTTCAATTTTGCTCGTTATCGAAAATACTCCAAACTTAATGAAAAAATCTCATTCTATTTCTCGAGACCCGCTGAAGACAAGGAAATGAACGAGAGAGTCTCCAAGTTCTTCGAGTGAGTAATGAGTCAGAATAAGTTTGGATAACCAAAGCAAAAACAAAATTGCAAAAAAAAAGAAAGCAAGAGAATGAGAGAGGGGTGCCACTTGCTTTTGCACTTCAGTAGAAATATTTGTAACAGAACTCTCAGAAGTCGGGTGATACAGACCAACCACAAAACCGCTAGCCAACCTCGGAATGTATAAACAGAAAATGTGAAAGCAAGAGGATGAAGAAATAGAGAAAGAAGGGTTGCTACACTTTCATCTCGAGTTTTTCAAAAGCCCCATAGCTGCCAACTGAGTGAAGAGACAGTGCAACCATATGGTGGCTGTGGAATGGAGAAAGAAGAAAAGGTCTAGAAAACGCGATGTAGGGAAACGTAAATAGGACACAAGCCTAGGGAAAACTGAACCAGTCTATTGTACTTGTCGACGTTGGAAGTCTATATGACTGAGGCGAAAAATGAATATATTAATGAGAATAATAATAGCAATACCAATGAATGAAATGATTGAGGATAAAATGTATCGCAATGGAAGGCATTTGAAATAAACTACTACAATTTCGTTTACGACAATACTTCATTGCTCACGCTCATCCTGACAATCAAAATCTATTCTTTTTTCATTGGAATATACCACTTTCATATTAATTTGTTACGTTTTTTTCACTTTGCAGAAGATCGTAGAAATAGTTTTTGGCATCAAAGAGATCTCGAACATCGTGGCATACCGATAATAATTATAGGAAAGATTTTGAATTATTTGTCGCGTTCGTTTTTCGTCTTGCTAATGCGAAATGAAATTTGTTCCGCATCCCTCATCGGACAGCGATACTTCATAGAATTAACGATGCACTTGACAAATGATTGACTATTCAGAACTCTGATCATGGTGAAATATTGTCAAACAGTGATTTTGTCTGTATAATAAATATATCAATAATAAATGTTTTTGTTTTTTTTTTTTCATTCGGATAATGAACAACATTTGAGGAAGAAGGAAAAGATTCATTTGCATATTTGTACACCAACTAGTATCGAGAATATGTACAAAGTCTTTCGAATCAGTTAATGTGGAATTATTTTCAAAAATGTATTTCCATACAAGCAGAAGAATAATGCTAAGCGAATACTGATGAAGGAAGTAGAACAATATAATGGATAATGGTTTCCATCAAGTAACAAGTTGTTCTGACTGCATAAAATCGTATGAATGTATACATTCATATATATCAGTGAGTCTTTACATTCCCTAGCGACGACAGCGTCGTTTCCCCAAATCCCATTTGCATTTATCAGCGCCCTGAGGCTTTCTTCACTTCCTACTCCATACAAAACACCACACTAACTTTTCGCACACCTCATTTCTATTATTTTCTTTATACATTTCTTGTACATTCTTTACAGAGTTGGATAAAATAAAAAATAGAATAAAATAGAGATAGAATGAGAGATGAAGACGAAACGGGAGCATTGAGAATGAGGGATAATTTCTATATCGACCGTTTGCAATGAGGAAAAAAAAGGAGGTGAGAAAAAAAAGGTACAGCACCATTTTTCCCTTTTTCCCTCACGCAAAGTTGAAACTCTGTTCTTCCGTATATGTATGAACCACTATTACTTCACCATCGTGTGAATTCGAGTGTGTGCATTATACTCGTCTCTCATGTATGTTGCCAACTATTCTGCCTAAGGTTATCTGTTAAATTTAGTATGGGTGGGAAAGCAATGTGTTACACACTCACCGCATGAGAGAAGGTGCCTAGACCTACATCGATATGCGGTGGTTGCAACCTGTGCACGATATCATACCCCCAAGCTAAACGCGCACCAGGAATATAGGGAGATATCTATATGTATACATGTTGTATCCTATCATAGAGGCAAAAGGGGAGGGAGACATGGGCTTCAAGAGGATGGTGGTTAATGCGATTTTCACGAGGTGAGAAAAAAAGGAAAATGTAGATAAAAAGAAAAAGTACTTTAAGTGTAGAATGAACCAAATGTCCTCGCAAGATAGACATGTTCACTTCAGCTCATGACATTTCGAAAGTCAATGCAATGAATAATTTCCCAATTTTATTTTTATCTTCCAACCCCTCCGATCAACATACTTCATTTTTTTTCCCATTCACCTCTATACCTACGTCAATTACATCAGATTTGTATTTACCTCATAGAGGTTATCGCTTTAATTCATTTTCCATTTATGATTTCGTTCGGGGTGATTTCCTTCAAAATGAATTCGCGAAAATATCTATCATATTGATGAACGTATGAAAATACATTTGCATGGGGAATATTTTTTTACATTGATTGAATCCACTTTGTAATAAACTTCCCAACTTTTCACTGAATTCATATGACATCACCGTCTCTTCGTGTAAACTACAGAAATCAAATGATGTACGAATTTTTTTGTAAATAGAGGCAAATGAAAATTCAATAGCGAGAAAGAACTCTTCTCAATCACTAAATGACACTCGAAAATTATGCTAATGATCAAATCGCTACCAGATAAATTTCGAGAGATTGTATGATAAGCAATCCATCAGTATCTTGATACACCCAATCATGAGGACTCGACATCAATCTCTATGCAACAGTTAAATATCTCTCCGGCCGAAAATATATACCTATAGCTCTCCAAAAAAAGACGTACCATAAAATTCCACAAAAGGTTGGAACCGTGCCGAGTACTTGTTGCCTCACGTCTCATCATCTCCCATTCCGCCACTTCTTCTGCTTTTCCTCCTCTACGTCATTCGGCTCCACTGATTCATCTAGTTCAACGATGGGATTTTTTCTACATAACTCAGAAACAGCTCATACTGTACCACATATTTATATCATACTCTGCGTCTACTCATACTCCAATCCGTCTGTACAATCGTACCATTCCATCGTAATAGTCTCTTTGCTGCCAGCTCGGTACTGTGCGCATGGCTTACATGCCAACACCTTGTCAAGGCCTATCTGCCACACGCAAATGTATTCTTACTTGTGTGTCCATGTGTATGATGTGTATACAGAGGTAAAATAGAAATGGATAGGCACATTTTTCTTCTATATCATTTTACCATGAATACAGACGAGCACATATTCACGTCAGTGATTTTTTTTTCCCCCTGCGCCACCTCACAGTGTATTTATACTTACACACATGTATGATATGTACGTATACATGGAAAATTCATACTATACCATCAATCCATGCAGACTGTATACTCATTCGGCAGTCTGTACTCTTCAAGGGTCTCTCTCCCACCTCTCATATGAGAACCCTTTCACGCAAATTCTCTCTGACTTTGGCCAAGTATGGTTATATCTGTGAGCGTCTAAAAAAGTATATTCATTCGTTTTTCATCATGTGCCGCTCGATCTGGTTTTGCCCGTTTTATTTCCTCATTTTCTTTCTGTATTCCACCTACAAATGTTTGTACTCTAGAAACTCAAAAGGAATTAGTAGAGATATAATTGTGTATTACAATTTGAATTTGGATTCTATAATTACGAAAAATGCAAACTTGCGAGACGAAAATAATTTCATATGGCGAAACATAGAACATCCCATTTCCTGGTGTTAATTCATTTGCAAGCATTGTAGTGCGTAAATTTAGAATTTGGATTTGTTGATAAGATATTGTTTGTGAATTGATTGCAATTCATTCAGCATAAACTGATCAGAATCGAAAAATCACAGACGTGTTTAGTGTGGTATTCATCAGTTAGAAAATGAGTGATTATGAATCATTTCGGAATGTAGATTCTGAACTCAAGTTAGGTAAAAATACAGCAGCAAAATACTCTATTCAGTCTCTCTATCCATTATTTACCTACAATTCCAATATACCATTGTCATTGTAATTTGCATTCTTTGTTTGTGGACACCGGATTCCACCTGAAAATGCATCCAGCATTCACTTACTCATTCACTTACTCTGCCAAACCCTCACCCTCAAACAATCAATATTCACTCAATCGACTGGAATAATGTCGACAAGTTGCGTTCTGATTCCATCCATTTCTTTTGTATTAAATTCTAACAGTCACTCTCATTCCGATAACGAGATGTTGAAAACAACCAATATATTCACAAACTGAGATGAATTGTTTTTTGACGCGAGTACAAGTCGCGAATATCTACGAAAAGATACATTGATGTCGGTACGCTCTATTTTGCAACTAATTCAAATATCACTGATCATGTTAGATGATTTTGATTGGTTACATTTCCCACAGAATTACCCACCAGAATAACAAATGATGAACAATATCCGATGTAAAGTATCATTAAAAAAATGTAACATTCGGTAATGAAATGAACACGGCTTCTGTGATACCCAAGAACTAAGTGCAGATTCATCAACACCATTTTGTTAACATTCGTGATATTAACCATATAATTTCCATAGATGTCCGAACTGTTAGCAATACGGCCATCCTATAACTCGTAAATATCGACAACCGATCAACCATTTCACAAGTCACTGAAATAATGTCTAAATGTTCTTTTGCGATCCGTTTACGTACACAATTGTGCAACCCAAATGGCTTTTGGATGTCATTCCACCAAAGACTCATCTTTCTTTTTACGAACGATTGTTATCAATGTGATAAATAATTCAAAATGTAAATGGCGAAGGAGTAGGAGAAGTTGCCAAAGAGTCATGTCTCCATCGACGTCGTCGCCGTTACTGTTGTCGCATATGTGAAGAGAACACTTCCGGGTTTGAATACATTCTCCTCCTATCCATTCATGCTTATTTCAAGCTCATTGTGTATGAGCTCAATGTATTCAGCTTTTGACTCGCCGTGTCGTGCCACTACATCCAACATATACAATCATAGTTGCATATGCACATACATGAACATTACAACAGTGGTTGTCGCTTTACTCATTGGAAAGCACATTGGGGTCGGTCATTTTCTTTGCATTCGAGACCATTTCCATATCATTCCTCTCTCTCTCTCTCTCTCCCCCCCCCTCTCTCATACACACACACACACACGTACACACATACCCCCCCCCATATATATATATAT